>VYZT01001011.1:0-15758 GCA_013400735.1 Pomatostomus ruficeps | reverse complement strand
CAGAGTGGCACTGGCTTTGTTCTGTTTTGTCTGTCTCTTTTGGCAGTGGTGCTGGCAAGATTTGAGGTGGTTGGTTTTTTTTTTTGCTACCTTACAAAGGATTTACTCATTAGCCCTATTTTATGGGTTGAGCTAATTGTGATTTGTCTTGCTGAGCGGTATTATGCAGTTTGGGCCAATTAAGTGAATCCGCTTACACCAACGGATGTTGTTCCAATGTGTAATATTGATTAGAGCTATAAAAGGAGAATGACTTGTTTGATTAGATTTCTTTGTCTAAACAATGCTCAATCTTATCTAGTGTATCAAACAAAAGTGTTCTCTTCACTGAGGTTGTTTTAATTGCTTCTTAGGTTTGATTAGCTCTGTATATGCAGCTATAACAGTTTCCCTATAATATAAATTTTGAAACAGCACAGAAGAATTAGGGGGAAAATGCAGCCTGCAACTCAGTATAACTGTCTCTGCTGCATAAATATCAACTTGTGTTGAGACCTGGGGATGTGTAGGCTGACCTACTCTGAAAAACTGGGACACTGGGGAATCCCAGATATTTACCTCCTTGGAGATGGAGAAAAAGAGGAGTGAGTGTGTGTGTATGTGTTAATTAGGCATTTACACTGAAGTAAATGACATCTGTCATGTGATAAGCCTCAGAAACTACTGAAGTATACAAAATCATCTGTGGAAACTATGCAGATAATATTAAACACTCTATTAGGAAAGGTATGTAGATATGTTTTTCTTTGTTGTCTAAGTCAGCCTGTACTTTTTTGAGTTAGTAAATGAGAATGATTGTGAAACAAATTGGGGAGAAAAGCACTTTTTATCATGAACCAGATCCATAAGAATGTAAGAAACTTGAGCTGCTGAATAATTATAATGCTAGGGATCTGTAAATTTTCTTGGTGTCTTTGATTGTTTTATAGATTGTATATGCGCTGAAAGTAAGTGGTTTAGTTCTTTGCCTTAAAATAATTTTTATACATTCTATATCCATACTGAGAGCTTTTCTATGTTTAAATGTTGATAGACATGCATATTTAAATGTAATTTGTTTATGATACAGATTTCAACTAGTGATCTGCAGCAGCTGAGTAGCGCCTGAAGAAGGTTCCCTTGATTCTGCTGTGTTAAACAGAACACCTCTAGGAGACCTATGTATATTTTAGGTAGCAATTTACTAATTTTGGTTTCTTGAAATGATGATTATTTGAGATACAGGTTGAATTATGAGGGTAATTCAGTAAATTCAGAATATGGCTATGCAAGAGAGCATGCTGTTGTCAAATGAACACATTGCCACTCTCCAGGATAAAAAAGCTAACATAATCTAGGTAATTTGGGTATGTACTAGCTCTGATTCTATGCAGTCTTTCTGAATTGGGTTATCTACAAGGCAGATATTGACTATTTTTGTGGTGTTAATATTCAAAACTTTGGGTTATGGACTTATTTGTCCTCTAGAGTACGATGCCAAGCCCTGGCACCAAACCTGATGTATAAGTCATCCTGAAATACTGAAACATGATGTAGAAGGATTTCCAAACCAAATTGCTGCTTCTGTTATCACCTCCTACTGCATTCTGTACCCTGAGAGCTGCTGCAGTCCAGAGTGGTGCTTGGAACCAGTCCAGGCCGAAAATGACAGGGAAGTCATCCCCAATGGACCCCTTGCTTTACTTGCCTGTTTGCTGGAAAGGTGGTGAAGAAACATGAAGCTGTTCCCGTGTGAAGATCTGGCAGGATTTGCTGATTTAGGTGCCTTGCCATGAAGGTGGCTCCTGGACCTAAACTAGCTTTGTAACCAGTGGCTACTTCTGTGCAATTTGCTTCTGAATGAATAAGCTTGTTGGACTTGACCTAGTTCTTGTTGTGTGTATGTGTTCAGGAAGACTTGTGTAATAAAATAATTGGTGTACTTCAAATTATTTCCAGTTGACTTTGTATCTTAATCCAAAAAATAGTTACACCATTTAATAGCATTCATTCTAATGTTGTTCTGCTAGAACTCCTTGTTAAATCCAGAGTTTTATTATTAGTAGCTTATTCCTCATAGGAAGAGGAGTCTGTGGTGAGTTGATTGACTGTTTGTGATTGCTTTGGGCTTGGATTTCCAAAAGTGACTGTATTTAGTTTCTAGTTTTTGGTTTAAGTGGAGGTTCTATAAAATGAAGATTCAGTAGGTTTTGGTGAATATCTATTTTTGTTGTTTTTGAAATATAATTAGCCTTTATGAAGTTGACTACTTAGAGAATAAAACTTTTATAGAAATTAAACTGCTTTTACACACAAGCCGTCTTTCCATGATTTCTAGTTGTTTGTATTCTCTAACATAACAAGCCCTTGCTAGCTGCTTGAGATTTATCTCTTGAGGCCCAGGTAGCCCAATGTGATTAAAACCTGCAGTATAAACCATTAAGCACTTAGTTTTGACTATTTCCAGCCTCTGTTGCTATCCATTCATGCTTGGGATTGCAGAGTCAATTCAGATATTTATGAAGGAATTGCATTTTTTGAAGAACCTCCTGAGACTTGCTTCTTTGTTTTTGTTGACATTGGAATTTTTTGTGAACTAAAACAGAAAAGGGAGAAATGACACCTTTGAGGTTTTAGCTGTTAGGGATAGGTTTTGAATACCTAGGATTGTGTGATTTAAGTTGAGTACTTAAGCAATCCTTGAATTTGAAGATCTATATATTTGAAATTTATAGTGCTTGAAGAAGAGGAGTTTGGATTCTTTGGACTGTCTAGAAATATTGCATTTTAAGTTAGGTTCCGCAGAGGTAAAGGTTTAGTGAATCACTGTGTGAAGTAGGTGGCACTTGGTAGTAAGATGAAAGTTTCAGTTGTCATGTAGACTCCAATGATGGCATTTTATAATACTTGCTGGTAATTGCATTTGTACTATACTAAAAAATATATGATGTACTTGTGTTACAATACCTGGAGTATTCTTCATGAACTACAGTCCATTGTCAAATCTAAATGTTAAGGGAAATTGTCATTATGAATTACTAAGTAGCAGATTTCCAGTTTATATGTTTGCTGATTTACTTATAATATGAGAAGCCCCCTAGATGGGAGAGCTGTCACTGGAACCTGAAGATCTGGAGGTTTTGAACTAGTGGAGGTGGAATGAAGACCTATTTTTTTGAGAGATTTGCCTGGTGTTCTGAGGAGGTGTATCAGGTAACATGAATGTGATAGGGTTACTGATTTGCTGCTGTGTTATACCTGTGTGAGGTATATTAGGACGTATTCAAGGCTGAACTGGCACTGAACTAGAGAAGGCACCAACAACTTGCAGTAAGGTGAACAAGGAGAAATAGATTTACCAGGTTACAGGGTAATGTGGGAAAGGAGGAGTTGAAACTTGAGAGTTGAATAGCAATGAAACATTTCAGAAGGGAGTGGGGGAATGTTTGGGGAAAAGTGCACAAGACTGTTTATGTGTATAAAATCAATTGGTTTGCAATATTTTCTATGGCTGCTTTTGGTACTAGTGGGACTATGTTAGTGTCTCAGTGTGAGAAATATGTGGGTGTGGGGTTTTCGTTCTGATACCTAGAAATAGCTAATGATATTAAGTAAGTCCTTTTCTATAAGGAAGCTTTTGGTTTTGTAAAACATACATGCTTAATTAAGCTTAAGCTTGAATGACTCTGTTTAGAAATGTAAACCACATTGGGATTCAGAACAACTTTAAGCATATGAACTGATCATGAAGATAAAGGGGCACATGCTGTTTCTTCAACTTAGTGCTGCAGGAAGGATGACACTGGCTAATCTTGATAGCATTTGATCAAAATGGATTACTTAGCTGCTGAGGTGTATGAACT
Organism: Pomatostomus ruficeps; assembly: GCA_013400735.1. NCBI lineage: Eukaryota > Metazoa > Chordata > Aves > Passeriformes > Timaliidae > Pomatostomus > Pomatostomus ruficeps. The sequence goes on along the minus strand of VYZT01001011.1, from coordinate 11,916 downwards.
AGAAAGCACTAAAATCTGCTGCATGATTGTACCAGTGCTTAGGAATTTTTTTTGGTTTTGCTCTGTTTATATTGTGAGACCAGTGCTGTGGTGATAAAACAAAACAGTTGTGACTTTATAGAAGCAATAGTTGAAATGTGATATGTGTGGTGGTTCCAGGAGGTTATGTGAACTCATATACTTGAGAATATAGCAAAATCAGAAGCTGTTTAAGAGAAACCTCCAGAAAGAAACATGGAATTAGGTGGCAAGTTAATATGCTTCTTGTTGGTAGGATTAACTTTTGCAAAGTTCAGAAAATGTCAATAAAACTGAAGAAAAAAATAAAATGCCTAATAAATGACTCTGCTCCTTCTGATGCATGTTTATTATATTTACCTGCTGCTTATTTCTCATTGCATTGTCCAAAATATTGTCTGACTGCTACTTGTCAGAGTTTGTAGATGTTTTTTGGTTTTTTTCTGGCCTTGTTTCATCTGAATGTGCTAATAGTGTATCCAGACTACATTACTTCTAACTAGTTTGACACACTTGACAGCCTTCATACTACTTGCAAATAAAATTCCTTTTCACAAAGAACAAAATTTCCTGTTAATAAACCAAAAATATTATGCAGAATCACAGAATATTCTGAATTGGAAGGGACCCACAAGGATCATAGAGTCCATCTCTTAAGTGAATGACCCATACAGGCATCAAACCCACAACCTTGGTGTTATTTGCACCATATTCTGACCAACTGAACTAATCTCAGGGTTTTATATTTCTCAAATGTTAATACTAATTTACTAAAACCACCATTTTTAGACAATATATTCTCAGTTTCAAATGCTGAAGATGATATCAAATAGTGCATAAAATAGTTTTAAAAGTTGGTAAGCATTGGAAATGTCAAATTGCCATTCTAAATGAGTCTTACTGACAGCTAACAATCTTACACAATTTAAGCAATGGCATGGTTTTAAATACATACTGAAAGGGAGCTTACAAAAAGCAGAATGCGGAAAAACTGGTTGTTTGGTTTCATGGTTATATGTGTGTCTTCAAAGAAAAGTATTCTGAACTCTGAAAACATGTTAAAGACCAATCTAATTAAACTTTTTAAACTTAAAGATAAGCATTCATGTTAGATGTAAGAAGACTTCTAACTTCAAACCTAGCTGTTTTATTATTCCTGGTAAAATGTTGGAGATGTTTGTCCCTTTTGTGTTTGACTGAAAAATATTTGGCAAGTGCATACACATGAGGATACAATGGAATACAAATCAAACATGAGCCTGCTTAAATAATTCTCAAGATTTTCTGGTTCACGTGTAGTGATATTGAACTCTTTAGTCATAGGCTTTAATTTGTGCATGGTGCTGACCTGATGCTGTGCAGGGACACTCATTGCATCCCTTCATTCAATTCACTCTAATTATCCCCAACTTCCTGGGGAGCCTGCTTAGAATTGGTCATGAATGTTTGTTATTAAGTATTAAGATATTAGACTACCCTGGTTACATGTAACAAAGTAGTTTTTAGTCTGAATTTACATATAGATGATCAGTATAGGAAGCTGAAATGATATTTGTCTTGATTTTATTTAATCAAATTCAAATAATGTATTAGAATAATCAAACACTTTGATAGTGACTTAAGCGTAGAGTTAAATGAAATGAGATTTATTGTGCTAGTACTTGTATGCCAGTGTTGGTAATTTCAGTGTGTATTTTAGAGTGGCTATGGCATGTAAATGATCTTTGACACAATCAGATTTGTGTGCATGTAACTGGGTGATAGTAATTATTTTTGCTGGAAGCATCTGTTAATGCAGAATATTGCCTCTTCAGGTTCATGTGAAAATGGCGGATGAATCTGTCTGTGTTGGCCCAGCTCCCACCAGCAAAAGCTACCTCAACATGGATGCCATCATGGAAGTCATTAAGAAAACCAGGGCCCAAGCTGTGAGTCTGAATGTGTCTATCTGGTGCAGCTGTTTCATATATAGAAGGCAGAAAAGCCAGAGTTTGCATTTTTTTTTTTTTTTTTTAAGGTGTGTGGGGGGGAAGTGATTGAATATGCTATTCCAGTTAGTTCATGTCACACGAGTTAAATGTGTCTGAAATTGCTACTGGAAATCAAAGGCTTTGTAGCATCTGGCAGCACTGGTTGCTGATCCTGCAGGTGGCTGCTGGATTCAGCTTTCACACCAGGGAGCAGCTTCAGTTCATTTCCAAATTTGCTGGGGGAAAAAAAATCCCAATTAGTTTTGAGCGCTAACCCTTTTTATGCCATAATGGCTTTTTTGAATGTTTTACAAAGTGTACCCAGAAAGGCTTTTGCTTAAACTTGGTTTGAATAATTTTCTATGTTATATGAATGTTACTTGCAGGAAGGTAAGGTAAATGGTGCATCCCATAATTCTTCTTGTTTCAGAATGCTTACAAAATGCACATTTGCCTATTTGTGTACATGTGGGCAAGTCTGCCTTTCTCCCTCCAAGTTGGCCAGAGATTCAAAGCTTAACAGGAATCAGTAGGAAAAACTAATATGTAGTCATGTTCACATTCGTCATGTTCTTTGTTCTGTCACTGAAGTAAATGTATTATTCAGAGCTACTGTACACAGAGCATTTATTAAAATAAAATTGGATGTGTATATATCAGCAACACTAACTACCCTTCAACAGTTGGATCAACACTGTAATTTCTTTCAAACATGATGTTTTGGTACAGTGCCTTCAGGGGCCAAAAACTTTCCTATGAAGTAAACCAGTATTTTCTTCCCTTTAAGTTTCTGTGTATGAAACCCAGTTATTTGCCCTTTTAAAGAGGTGAATAAAATGGCTTATATTTTCTCTATCAGAGTATATTAGATCAAGAATTTTATGTGACTTGCAAAAAGTAAAATGACAACTCTTTCTCATGCTTCTCTCAAGTGATTAAGCTGAATGTGTATTGGGGAGTGAGTAGCAAATGAGGCACACAAGATGCCTGACATAGGCTGATGAAGAGAGGATATTGTGCTCTCCAGCCAGGGTCACTAGAGGTGGAAGGCTTATGACTATGGACCTATGCACTGTTGTTGTGGTTATTGCTGGAAGTATTTTGGGATGAGGAGTATGTTACAGTGGTTACTGAGAAGAGTGTGGATGAGCATATATGGGGAAATCTGCAGTGGAGCTAAAAAGAGCTACAGGCAGATCACCAAAGGGAATGTCCATTTGCTCTCCAAACAAATTCTTCTCCCTTGTTAAGTAAGGAAAGTTTGTTTCAGAAATGGTAGCTCAACAACTTGACTTAAGACAGGAACATCAAGAGTTAAGTGTTAAGAGAGTTTCTGAAGGTATTCAGCATATTTAAATGCTTAGTGATCTACCTCACCATCCCCAGTATCTCAAAATATGCTAGCAGTTTTGGTGTCTGGGTTCAGAACTCAATCAGCTTGAATTTTTTTTTTTTGTCTTCTAAGGTACACCCAGGATATGGATTTCTTTCAGAAAATAAAGAATTCGCTAGACGTTTGGTAAGTTATTTTTATTTGCTTGGCTGTGACTGATGCACTAGGTTGGCACATATTTGTTTCAAGGTATCTCAGGAATCAAGCTACCAACTCAAGTCATATTTAAAAGATACCTTAACATATGAGATTCCAGTATGCTTTCTGTACATGTGGATTTCTTGCATTTTGAGGATGTAATTGCAGCCTGGGTTTTCTTTTGGGAGAAGCCTTTTTGTAAGAACTTTACCTAGGATGTAAAAACCTTTAGGCATTTTCGCTTATGCCTGGACTGTTTATGAGACTGCTCTGTAAAACTGGGTCACTGAAATGATCTAGGTTAAAGGTATCTGGTTTTAAGTGATCATTTTGGTGATTCATAGCACAGCTGGTGAACAGCTGTATCAGCAGCCCTGAGAAGGTGCCGAACTACACTTTGGGATGGGAATAGAAAGCTGTTTAAAAATTGGCTTCCCTGCTGGTGGTATCCTGTCATGGAGCTGCATTCTCTGAAAGGACCAAAGAGTCAAGAGGGTGCTGTTTTCACTTTGTCCGAGTTTATAAAAATTATTGTTCAAAACCTCTGTAGTTCAGTAGGGTTTTTGTGTATCAGAAACTGATACATGGTCTGATTTTATTTTTTTCCAAAAGCTTTCATGCAGCTGCTTAAAAGTATGAGCAGTGCTAGGAGAAAGTAACATTCACAATGTTTGAACAAACTCCTGAGTAGGTGCTGTATGTGTTGTCACTGCAGATCATGTGTTATTGTCTACTGGTTTTTCTCAGAATAAGGACAAACACATACTACATTGAAGTTCAAAGTAAAAAGCCATTGCAGCTACCAGCTTTGTTATGGAGTAAATGAACCATGTAGCTGAAGAAACACCTTGTTTTACAGGCAGCAAGATAAATTTGTTTCTGCTTTTGAGAATAATTTGCACCTTTTTGATTCAGGTTAAAAAACTTAGATGAAGAATGTGATTCTAAAATGATAAGTTCTTTGTCCTTAGCATTTGTGGAACAAGTCTTCCACTTATCTTCCTTGACTCTGTTCCTTTAGGCTTGAGTTCTAGTTGTAATATATATTCTTACTATTTAGTTGATTATTTGGTGTTAGAGAATACCACCTGCTCATTAAGGAGACTATTTGAGAATAAAATCTAAAACTTTCATACCTCACAGTTGCTGTGATTTTTTTTTTTTTAAAGGCCCTAGACAAAAAAAAAGTGCAGGTTCTGTGGGATGCTGAATACACCCTGCTGAATGCTGGTGATGTTAAAATTGAAAGGAATTCTAGACACTTGGTGTTTGCCAGGATTTACCAAATCTGGGGTAATCTCTTACATGTCATTTTTATGCAGTGTAGAGGCTTTCTTTTATCACTGTTTTGCTTCATATACCAGAGGTTCTTTTTACAGCGAAGATTCCTGGGTTAATTTATAACAAACTCTGTTTTCAATGAATTAGACCAGCAAGATAACTGGCTTTAGTTGGCAGTTCCTGGTTTTTTTTAAGTAACAAAAAAAATTAATGACATGGAAGGGCTCATGCTATTTTGCTTTGTATTTTGCTGCTAAACTTGGAAAATTGGTATTACTTTGAATTGGGCACATTTCGTAGTAGTGTGGTTGTTATTTGGTAATGTTAGTTACAATATTGGTAATGTGACAGTCTGGAACATTTTTTTGGCAGGATTAAACAGATATGGAGGAAGTACAAACATTCCTATAGATTCTCTCCGCCCTCCTATTTCTCCTCTTCACTCAGATCCTAGAACAGAGGAAGTACAAACATTCCTGTAGATTCTCTCCACCCTCCTATTTCTCCTCTTTTCACTCACTCAGATCCTAGAACAGTTTAGGAACAATTTCCTGGAATAATATGGTGACTAAAATCATGTTTGAATTTTTGGTTGGTGCTACAGTCTCAAAATAGCTTTAATTGTGTTTCAGAAACCTGGTGTGTTCAGTTGTATAAAAATATAATAAAACAAGGTAGTGTCATTTTGCTTTTTGAAATGCACTATTTAAAGTCTCAATTAAGACATAATCATGCTTCCCTTGATGTCAGCGGCTCTAGAAGATCAAACCCCCAGTGAGAACTGGTGAAATGATCTTTTTTGTCACTAGGGCTGCTTATATTTTTTCAAGACACCCTGATTAATACAGTTAGGAGGAAAACTTGCCTGCTGTTTCTTTTCTTTATTGAAGACTGTAACCATTATGTTGTTAAACTGTTATGAAGTTGCTGAAGATGTTTTTGTTCTGTTTTCTTTCTCCCTATCCCAGTCTTTGTATATACACTATTTTCTTCTGTTGCACTGAAAGTAGTTATGGAACTTATGAAACTTGGGCTTATTTCCTGGTATGCATCTGTGCTTTTAAAACAAACTTCTTAAATTGGGAAACTGAGAAGGTGTCCTGGTTTCAAAGACAGGTATCTGCTAAAGAAGGCAGAAGCCTCCCTTAGAATAGGAAATGTAACCCACTTCCCTCTGAATTAGTATAATTTTGAAATTAAGGGGCTTTCAGGCAATGATATAAGAAAAGGAGTAACAGTTCTTTACTAATATGTGTATATATATATATATATATATACACATATTAGTAAAGAACTGTTACTCCTTTTCTTATATCATTGCCNGGGAGAGGCTGGCTCCTTGGGAAGGGGGCTTGGGCATCCTGAGTTTCCTTCCCTTGAGACACTGGAGCGGATGGTGGAGAGACTTGATAGAAGCACACAGCTGAAGACAGAAGCCCGCAGTGGTGGCAGATTCTCCCTGGAGCTCCAGCAGCCTCTCTCTCTCTCCTCTGGATGTCCAGAAGCAAAGTCCACTCCAGCTGTGCTTAGCCCCTTTTTAACTAGTCCCATTCCCCAGTATCTCTGCCCCCCTCTGAGGGGGAATCTCAGGTAACAGGGAATCTCAGATAACAGGCTAGCTAGCTGCACCCATCTCAGAGCCAACTCTTTGTCTTTTCTTAATCACCCACCCATTATTGCCCCCCAGCAACAAGAATGGGGAAAAATTCCTAAGACAGAGAGACAAACAAAAAAAAAGAACAAGCATCTCAAACCCCAACAGAAGGACACTGAACTTTTTAAACTTGCCAGTCTATCGGTAAGAGCAGTAATGAACTCAAAGCAAAGCTTTGTCTTTAACACATGGACGGTCAGTTCTCATACAACCCCACTGTGTGTGATTTGAACAAAAACATGTCTTTTTGTTAATTATTGTCTGAATGATTCATGGAGTAGTATACAGCTATAGACAGTACTTTTGAAGAATTTGGTAGATACTTAGAGTATAGAAAATTGCTGGTCTTTATTTCTTTCTTCCTTAGAAACTTAATTTTGTTCTCTCTTAAAATGGCCAAGGGAGACACAAATAAATGATCCTTTGTTTCCAAAACAAAACTTCCAAAAAACAGTCAGTGGGTGAATAGCTGGCATATTGTTCATTGTGATTCAATAAACAAATTGGTGCATTCACTCCTGTTGTTGTGTATCTTTTCTGCTTACTATTGATGGCTGACAGAAAAGAGATCCATGGCATTTATATTGAGATAGTCTGTCAAAGATTTCATAAATATTAAGATCAGTTTCTTAAAGACTCCATGTTCAAATACCAATCTTTTGATGAACACTTATGATAATGCTGATAACATTATTATGTAGAATAACAAAATACAGGTTTATGCAAGTGAATGTATTACCTTAGAACTGGCAAATAAGTTGGTACTTTTGTTTATGCATGCAAATATATTTTCATGTAAGTAATTTCCTTCCTTCAAGGAATGATTACATAATATTCAGTATTGTCATAAATGGTAAGGTGAAGTTAAAATCTATTGCTGCATTAAAAAAATGCTAGTATCCTTTGCCAGATACTATGCAGAACTGCAAGAGCAGTTTGTTCCTTTCCTGCTTTAGAAGAGTTTACTAGTGACCTCTGTATTTAGGTTAGCTTGCTTAATGTTTCCTATTTTTTAAAATTAACGCAGCCATTTTCTGAGAAACTCTGTCACCTCTGTTATCTAAAGTGTGTCTTTGGAATTTGGTAAGGAGAAAAGCCTGAGACTAAGATGAGCCTTTTGGTTGGCCTGTAATTGAAAGATATACTTTTCTGAAATTGCCCTTTCTGTTTCATTGCTTGCAAACCTCCAGAGCAGCTGTTTTGGTGGGGGGATGGGAGTGCTGAGTCAGATCTCTTAACATGCTGAATAGTTTGGGAGGATTGGCCCATGGTCCCAGTGACTATGTGTCCTGTTTTTTTTTTTTTTTTAATCTGGATGGGGGAGGAAATAGGGGAGAAAAGAGTGAGAAGAAAGCAAGTGTGTGATTGGGTGCACAGTCATTATTCCAGAGTCAGTGTTAGCAGCAAGTAGGACCCTTACTCCTGCAGCTGAGGTTATGTATGCTCTTGCTTCCTGGTAATGTTTATAAATTTAGACCTTGATGCATGGTGACTCTGCATTGCTGTTAGTCATAATGGGATTAGTTTTCTTTTTAATTTAAAGAAACACAAATGAACTTGCACTTTACTGACTACCATGAAAGTCCCTTGGGATGCTACTATTGAAAACAAACAAAAAAATCAGCTAAATTATTCCTTTGCAAGCCTAGTATGAAAAATAAGAGTTTGCAAGATTATAAATCTTCAGAGTATTTTGGGTCTTGTATGTATGTGATAGAGTTCATGCTTTTATAAAAGGTTGTGCATTGTGGTGTATTTTCTCCAAGAAAGTGATCTAATATGTGCATCAAATCATCTCAAAATGATAGCAGTTAAAGTTACAAATGCAACCTTTATCTGGAATGTCCTTTTCTGAATGCAGCCTTGACAATACTCTGATGCGCTGTTTCTTGATGCAAAAATAGCCAGCCACTGCCTCCTGCCAAAATCCACTCTTTGCAATACAAGCCATAAACATGGTGAGATGAAAGCATTCAATTTTGGAATAAGATACGAACCTTTTTGGAGTTCCTAGTGGAACCTGGTTGTATACATCTTTTGTGCCTTTTTAGCAACTACTGTTTGACATGACTTGGGGGAGAACAAAGCAGCCAGTGCTATTTCTCTTTACCTATGAAGCTAGATTAACATTCTTGGTGGAATTAAAAATCCCAACAACGTATTGTCTGAAATAAATAGGCAAACAATGTATATGAAAATGATTGATCACATGTTTGTAAATGGCTGCTAAGTTTGAGAAGGAAAAAGTAAACGAAAGAATAACTTACGTCACCTTCTGTAAGGGGACACGTCTGATCTGTGAGGAGCTTTGTGCAGGTGGATCTACAGACCATATGCACAGCTAATTATAGGATTCTCACAATTTAAGATGTAAACTCTTACTGGCAGGAGTGTTTCTTTAACATTGTTATGCATGGCTTTGTTATTTGTAAGCAAATTGTGAAGTTCCTTTATCATGATTCAGTGGATGTTGCATTTTTTGAGAAACATTTGGTATGATTCTCATGCTGTTTCAACATGCATTAGCTTTTTACCTGACAACTCTTGTGACTGATTAGCATTTGTGCTCCCTAAATTGCGAAAAGGTGGTCAAAAAAAGGTGGTGCGGAAGCTTGGTATCAAGAAGCTGCTTATGGCACAGATTGTATACTTCAAGAAGTGGGGAAGACAGAGCTCTTAATGTATGTTTCGTACACTATGCCTTGCAGGCCAGAGTACCATTGCCTAGGAAAGCCAGCAGTGTGTCTGCTCCCAATGCCTGTGGCAGCTTAAGGTGCTTTGTCTGTTGGAGACTGGAGGTTTTGTCTGTACAGGGTGGTAAAGGTTAGGCAATATACTGGCGCAGGTGAACAGGTCACCGCTCTGCCTGTGAGCCAGTAATTTTGATGCTTGTTTTGTTTTGAGGCAGAATGCTTCTGAGTGTTACTTGTATTCTTGTATGTAATTGAGTAAACTCTTTTTTTATAGAAAAAAACCCTAAATCTGCTGTATCAGGTTGGGTGAAATCCATGGGAGAGACAAAGAGTGTGTGTATGAAATCATGGACAGTGTTTGTCAGACATTATTAGTCCATATGAGAAAAATGAAATTGAGTCATCTGAACTGTCTGCTTAGCGCTTACTAGTGTGGAAGTAGGAAGGCTGTATTACTCCTTTACTATAGAAAACTTGAAATACCTTTGCTGAAAGCCTTTGATGGCTTATGTTATGTCATCAGTGTCCTGTTTAAGATTGCTGTGTGACAGAACAAATTGATGCCAGTTCTACTTTGCTGCAAATATCAAAAAGCTATCTTGAGAACTGCTGTATATAGCTGGAGCATTTCTTTCAAGGGCAAGTTTACACCTAAACTTAAATGTCTCAGGGTGCATATTTACAGGTCTTGAGGGTATATACGTGTATAATCTATTTGTGTGTATTTAAAGATGCAGGGTAGTGTCTTGTCAAAGATTCATGTAATTTGACAAAAGTACTCTCTTCACTTTTTTATTCTTTTGCCTAAACTTCATAATCTTATTATCTTGATCTCCTTTGTGATGAGGCAACTTCCTATGACATGGCAGTCTTGACCTATTTGTTTCTCACTTAAGAGTATGCCTTTATTTTTAACTTGAATTTTTTAAAGCTATGTCTTTTCTTCAAGTGGCTTAGTTTGAAAGCTTTAACATGTGCAACTGTCCTTATGAAAAATGCAAGCGCAAAACCTCTTAATTTGAATAGTAGTGCCTGGCAACTTGAGACTCTTGCTGGATGAACTGTGGGCTTGCATGACTTCTGGAGTAATGATTTAGTGCTGTGCATGTGATTAAAGAAGATACTAGAGATATTTTTGCTTATCTGGGCTGTCGTAAGTAATTTAATGTTTCTCATGAGATGTCTTTCAACAGCAGTACTTTGGCATGCTTATTAGGGTGTGTGGTTCTGCAGATGAATGGATTTATGGACTCCTGATTTGTAAAAATTCATTATTTCTTGATGTGCAGTGACACTGCACTAGTACTTATTTCCAGGCTTATAAGAATCCTTCCTGTTTCTTCAGAAATACTTTGTTCTGTTCTCTTTTTTTCATTCTGTGTCTGGTTGTGAGAATGAAAATTTACTGCTCTGTTTCCACAGTTGTAGTTATATTAACTGTGTGTACTTGTGTTTTTCCTTATTGCAATAATAGAAGGCTTGCAAGCAAAATGCTAAGTAGTTCTCTTCTTACATAGGTAATATTATTTCTTTTCACTTTCTGCCTGTTTACTATTGATTTGCAATGATGCAGACAAGCTTGTCTGGTTATGGTAAACTGTTCGTTCTGATCTATGGTGATTTGTTAATTTGTCCTATTCTGTATAGCTGATGTAATCTTGTGTGGTAACCTTGCAAATGTGATATCCTTCTCCGTTTCTAAATTCAGTTTTAAGTGTCCCATTAGTAACAGTGGAGTTGGATTTAACACGAATAAATGAGATGATATGTCTTTGAAATAAGAACTTCTGTTGCTCTGTGGATTTTAATTTACTTTTGTGGCAAGGCAGGTGAAGCTTCAGCTTAGAATTCAACAATGTTTCCTTAATAATCACTTCTGTTTCCTCCCTGCGTTTTAAGAAATTATAGTTATTGATGATCTGTGTTTAGTAGATCTACATTACAGATTGAATACTTAAGAGTTTATATGTATTCTTCATAAAACAGGTGTATCAAGAAAATAAATTCTGACTTTAAAGGTGAATGCAACTTAGTAATGGGTGGTTTTTTTGTACACTCTTGCAGTTGAAATATATTGAAGCAATAATGTGTGTGGTAGAATGATTTTCCCTATCACAGTATGACTCTTCTGTGTTCTACTGTAGCTGATTCTGGTCCTGTTGAAATTAGTTTTCAATCTACTGAATACAAACTTTACTAACCAAGCTGTCATCTTATAGCATGCTGTATTTTCATACATGAGGGCTTTTGTTATTGACAGTGGTGTGTTACACAAAGAGGGATCTGAACATGCTGCATCTCTTTCATCCCTAGGCTAATAGGTAATTACTTTTGAGGAAAGTTTTGAGAAAGTTTTTTTATTTAATTCTTGAAGCCTGTTTAGCTTGGGTTGACCTGCTGAAAAGCAGCTCTGAGAAGGAGGACCTGGAGGTCCTGGTGGACACTGAGCTGTCCGTAAGTCAGCAGTGCCCTTGTGGCCAAGATGGCCAATGGTATCCTGGAGTGCATCAGGAAGAGCATTGACAGCAGGTTGAGGGAAGTGATCCTGACCCTCTGCTTAGCCCTGGTGAGGCCACATCTGGAGTGCTCTGTCCAGTTCTGGGCTCCTCAGGACCAGAGACACATGGAGCTCCTGGAGTGGGTCCAGTGGAGAGTAACAAAGATGATCAAGGGACTCTGGAGCACATCTCTGGGAGCTGGACCTGTTCAGCCTGGGGAAGAGATGGCTGAGACGGGACCTCATCAGTGTCTCTAAGTATCTGAAGGGAG
>VYZT01001010.1:0-21823 GCA_013400735.1 Pomatostomus ruficeps | reverse complement strand
TTTTTTTTTTTTTTTCTTTGGACTTTACCTTTTCTGTGCATAGAAGGAGAACTTCATTTTCTCTTGTGCCTTCTACCACTTTTTGAAATGGCTTGTTCCAGAAAGGTTTAAATGCATAAAAATCACACGTGGAAATGAGCTACATTTATTTCAAATGCCACTGAACTTTTATTTCAGCTACTGTGCGAAGTCAATACTTTCATTGTTTTCCATATTCTGCTCTCTAAAAGAGAGTCATATTTTTTAAAATAATTTGGATACCTCTCAATACATTCCTTTTATGCATTCATGCTCTTTGGTTTGTTTGTAAACCCCTTTATTCTCATTATTTTAGCCTGTATCATGATGAAGGTAGTCTTTGTTATACTTTAGTCTATGTACTTGGACTATACTTATAGTCCTTGATGTACTTCTGTCTTGAATTTCTTGACCACTTTATTTGGCCTAAGCGTACAGGAAGGTTGGACAAATTCGGAGGCTGATTTTATTACTGGAGTTCTGTATCTACCCGTGTACTCTCACGGAAAGGCAGACCTTATTGTGCAGAAGGAATGCCTGCAACCTGGACTTGCCCTGTGAAGCGGGAGGGAACAGATGTGGGAGATGAACCTTAAGTATTCTAACAGATGGAGGAGCTTAATTTGGAGTTTTTCTGAAAAGGTAGTTTTAAGTCAGTTGGAACTACTTGTAAATGAACAAAAACCAATAAAATCCCAAAACACAAGGATTGCTTCTGCTCTTGCCCCTAGTAACCTGTCTAGGCTTTGGGATTTTTGCTGATAGACTTCAGTGAGTATATTGCATTCTGTGATGCTGAATAAAAGACAACATTTATAACTTTACATGTGAGTGATTCCTAAGAGAAGGAATTTTTTTTAGCACTTGAGTATTTTTTTCAGCTTGTGGAAATGCAGCACCACAGTTCTTACCGATCCTTTTTCTCCTATAGCTTAATTTTGTTTTTGGCCTGAATGTCTAATCCCTTCTGTCATCTTGATCTGTCTTGCAAAAGAAGAGGACTTTGTAGGATGTCTTGTGTTTCTTGTTAGCTGTTTATTCTGGCTGTGAATTCATTGGTGCTCAGGCAGGGAAAAAACTGAACGGTGTTTCTTTTATAACACATTGGATGACCCGGGCTGCACCACAAGTGTATAGAACTTCAGTTTAAACACAGTTACAGGTACTAAAGAACAGCAGTGGATAAATAAGTGAACTATTAGCCTCTTGATTTCTCTAAATTCACATAATTATTAGGGAAAAAGCACTTTTCTGTGCACAAGCAGACATTCTGCTGTTAATGACAATATATTAATATAAATGTAAATGGTTGGGAAATCAGAGAATAAAATGGAAAATATGCACAGTGAATTTCTGTATTACCATAACTTACCTTGAAAATTTTATGCATTTTGTATTGATGCCCTCTTGAAGTTTATAATAGATTTGGAAAGGAGATAGAAACTAAATGGTTACAGTCATGAACTTGCACTGAAGACAGAAAACACTTGGAAATCATGAATAGTGTGAGAAAAGCTTTTTTTCCAGTTTCTTTTAATACACAAGAACCAAGTCATCATCTAATGAAATATTAATTTTAGACCAGCAGTCTACTAGTACACTTTTCTATAATAATACACTATTTTTATACAAGTAAATTCCAAAACTTGTTTCTGTAGAATGATGTAGTAAAAATGGAATGGGTTAAGAAATATGTGCCACATCTGGAAGATGAAGCTCCAGGAGTATAAATCATGGTGGTCTGGGTGTGATTTCAGGCTTGCAAGTCCTCTAACCTATTGCATCACAGGAAGCTGGAAAACTATGCTAGGACAGTTAGCTTGTTTTCCTTTGTTTTTTCTTAAACACCGTGATGGATTGCTCTGCAGACAGGATGAATGATCTTTGTTGTCCTGACTTGTACAGATGTTCATGTTATCAGGGAATAAACATTAAAGGTTCATTTCCAGAGTAGAAAAAACCCATACTTGTCGCAAGAAGTATGAAAAGACTACTTTTCATAGAAATGAAAATGGTTCTGATTTGTAAGTTACTTTAATTTGTGTATAAGGGCACCAGTGCACTTCAAGTGGTTCATCTGGTGCCTGACTGGGGAGGACTTTATTTTTCTTGTAACGGAAGTTATGTGGCTGCATAAGCTGCTGATCTTCTGTGCCTTGTAGCAAAGGATTCTCATACGCTTGAAAACTTTACAGCTTCCGTGATCCTAATTGTGCAGAAGTTTGGGGGTTTTTTTAAGTTGGGTTTGTTGCTCCCTGACCAGTTACACTAAATTTTTTGGAGGGGGAAAGAAACCCAACCAAACAACAAACTGTAGCAAAGTGAAGTATTTTGTAGTGTTCTAGGATTCTAGGACTTGCATCATTATTCTTTGAAAATATCTCTTCCTGCACTGAAGAAATAGATGGGAGTTTTTTCTTTAATTCTCAGGATTATGTAATTAAATCTTTAGTATCATTTTGTTAATTTTACATGAGTTGAACTTAAAATAACTCTGCCTCTGTGAGTCAGATAAGGAGTTGGAGAAGAGCATAATTACTTTGTTTTGTCAATAAACTTCTCTCCTTTAGAGATATTTTAAATGTAAGAATTCTCACCAACTAGCAGTTACTAAATATAGCTTTTCCTGCTTTTGTTTTATTTAGCATTTTAAATATTTGGTATCCCAGACTCTTTTTGTCTTCCATAACTTCAGTAACTGGATCCTAATAATCGTAGTGGCCATTTTAGTCTTGTTGGACAACATCCATGCCTCTGGGCTGCCTGGGTTTATATATGCATTTGCTGAAAGTGTGTGCTCCGCTTTTGGACAGCATGGGGAATAGAATTTTCCTCAGAGCAGCAATAGTGAAAAACCTGAAAGAGAATAGAAGGAAAAAAATTGTCACTGAATAGTTGAGGGAGAAACAAGTATTTTGAATAACGTTTTGCTGTTTTCTGAATTTTTAAGTGAGTGGCTGTAACAGTGAATGCTGTTGCACTTTTTCAATTGTCCAACTTGATTATAAGGTTTCTCAAAAAAATCTGGGAAGTCTGCAACTAGGTTTTCAGTAGTTCTGCTGAGACTGTGCGTTGGGACATTTGATAGAGGACTTGACCAGGTCTTTCCTGTACCCTGAAAAATGAAACACTGGTTTCTCAAGTAAGTACTGCTGCATAGCTAATAATGCTTCTGACAGAAGTTGCACAAACCCAGAAAAGTAACTTTTGGTAAGGATCATGTTACACAGAGTATTTAATTTTATGTACTAATGTGTGTCTGTCTATTTAGATGGTTGTGAAAACTTTCATGGATATGGACCAGGACTCTGAAGAAGAAAAGGAGCTCTACCTAAATCTTGCTTTACATCTTGCATCAGATTTTTTCCTCAAACATCCGGATAAGGATGTACGTTTGTTGGTAGCATGTTGTCTTGCTGACATTTTCAGAATTTATGCCCCTGAAGCTCCATACACTTCACCGGATAAACTGAAGGTAAATGAAATTAATCTCTTTTTCCACACCAGGTTTTTATACCCAGTGATTAATGTAATTGGTTATGACTGGTTTTTTCCCTCCCTTTATTTCTAGTTCAGGCTAAGCAGTTCAAAGTTTTCACGTGATTTTGGGATATGATTGGTCAAGCAATTGTTCATGAGATTAAGGGCTATATAGTACATCTTCCAGTAACTTGTAGAGTTTTGGATTTGTATTGAAAATAAATATTTTATTGAACTGTTATTGGGATTTGCAGGTAGTGGACTGTTTCTTAAGAAATACGGATTATATGTGTAGCTTTTATCACAATCTCTTGCAAGATAGCTAATACCTTCACTTAGGAAAATACCCCTGTGTCTCCAATTAAACCATCAAGAGTCGGGTACTTGTATATTTATAGATAAAGGTTCCGTTGAAACAAAGATAAAGTACTATTGTACAAAGTAGAATGATTTTTGATGTGACTTGGAAAATCCTGCAATTACAAACATCACCGATCCCACTAGATGGAGATGGTTGATAGAGAAATGTCAGGTTCGAAAAGGAAGTACAGATCTGCCCCATTTGTTTCAGAAAAAAATAAATTTAATATTGTTTTATGGGGTTTTTTACTTTTTTTAGTAGAAATTTAACTTTGTCTCCCACTCTCAAAGTCAAACTGTTTCCCTTGTGCAGTCAGAATCTAGAGTGATGAACTGAATTTTAGCGAAAATCTACAGAAAACCAGGCGAAAGTAACACTGAAAAATGCGTGCTTTTTTTTGTCCTGATTTAGGAGTATGTGTGGTCTTTTTTGTTTAATTTGGTTTGGTCTTTGTTTATTCCACAGTAGGATAAAAAGATGGTTGTGGTGGACAGTCTGTCTATTATCACTTAAGAGGAAATCACTCAATTTCTCATCTAGTGGTTGCACCAGCAGTGCTTCCTAATTAGGGAGACAGTGCAGTTTCAACTGCAGTAGTACATCTCTTGTTAACAGGCATACTGGAGAGATATCTGGGGGTTTTCCTTAGCTCTGTTTTCTTAGTTCTGTATTAGTGTGTAATCAGAGGTACAACATCTACTTACCTTACTTATCAGTTGCACCATCTTTAACTGGAGATAAATCTTCGCTTTCTCTACTGTGCTATATTTGTCTGGTTTTCAGGTGTCCTGATTTCTACCAGTTTTCAGTATATGTTTTCATTTGCTTGTTAGGCTTAGAGCTTTAATTTCTCACTTTCTGAGTTGGCCTACCCAAGTTCCTCCTTACAGTATTTGAGCTACCAAATGCTACTAAGCTTCAGATTTCATGGTTTACAATACTGGAAGGTTTACAGTACTGATCTCACACTTGAAGTATAAGAATACTACAACTGCTGCTTGGACAGAGCTCTGAATGGGTGAAGGACTTCCACTGCCAGCATTGAGTTCTGCAATCTTTGTGGATTTCAGAATTCCTTTTCTTGATGCAGTTTTCTAAACACATTTTGAGAAATAAAGAAAAGCCGAACAATAGGGACCTTTGCCTAGGGCTGCTGGGGTAGGTGTTTTGCAAACCCGTTTCCTCTGAACACAGCTTTTGTGGTTGCAGGACAAGCTCTGATAGAAATGTCGAAGAGTTCCCTCCACTTTATGACAGAGGTAAGAGGAAGAATGCTTCCTCTTGGGTTATATCTTGGCACTATTTTTACCCAGTATTTAATATCAAATCCATACTGCAGCTGAGTCTATTCTTGTATGTTTAGCACCACAGTTAAAAATGGCAAAGGGGAGTGCTGAAAAGGATTCATTTCTTGAGAGAAAAAACTTTAAAATCTTAAGTTTTTGCCCTTACTTCAGACTCAGTGGATCTCTCTACAACTTACACATCCTGCAAGTGAGATGCTGAGGAAGGGGATCAGAATCTCAGGTTTCCCTCTTTTATGTGTATCATCAGTATAAATCTTACATTCCTTGCTGATCATTGAAAGAGCTTTGATAACAGGGATGAAAAATGCCATGAGGAGAATAAAAGCAGAGCTGGAGTAGGTTTGATTCTCTGGGATCTGGAAACTTCTAACTTTGAGCCCTCCTTAGTCCATGTAAAGCCTAGAGCACGCATCTACTTTTTTGGTGGGAAGATAATCTAATCACTTACATGTGTCAGTTGAAAACAGCTTGAACAGAAGGACTGTCTACTTGTCTCTGCTGAAATGGAGATGTTAAAAAGTGTAAATGGTAGCAGAACTTCAATTGTCTGAAGGTATTCTCTGGTGAGAGCCATGGCTCTGATGATTACTGAAGCCATGATGTAATCAAACTGGCATCAAGATAGCAATCCACAAAAAAATTAAGCATTTTCCCTAAAGTTGAAGTGCAAGCACTTCTGTTTTTAAAGTCTGGATTCTAATGTAAGCTTGCTTTATGCAGTCTGATGGGAAAACATGTTATCCACTTGTGAAAGTATTGCAATTTTTTAGCTGCAGCCAAAGTTTATTTTAGCCTGTGTTTTGAATTTATAAATGCGTGTTCCAATAGTATGTTATGTGTGCTTAAAAAAGGGAAAAATGTGCTTAAAGGGAAAAATATTTGGTCATAGTACATGAAATATTAAAAATTAATGAGTACTTCTGAGTCTAGTCTGTGTTGCTTTCTTTAAAACAGGAATAGGAAAAACTAGTTTAGGAAGAAATGCTTATTTTTTCAAGCCATGCTGTTATTTGAAGCATTCAGGTGTTGGACTTATTGTATGTGTGTACTATTCATTAATGTCTGCAGTTACATACAGCACAGTGATGGGAACTTTCTTTGGAAATTCAGTAGGGTCTTTCAATCACATTCAGGAGGATTGTACTGCATACTGAGCTGCAGGATAAAAAGTAAGATACTTGGTTAAATGAACTGATACGAGATTTACCTCTCCAAGTAATACTTAACAGAAATAATTAACTGAACATGGGTTCTAATTTTTAAGCAGTTTTTGCGTTTGGCATTGATCAGTCTGTCCTCCTTTTTTCTTCAATTGATTCTTATTCTTCCCTGAGACTCAGTTTGTATGTCTTCTAAACTTTACAGAACCTTCCAGCGTACGTGTTTTCCATGAGACAGCACTCATTTTGGGTGGGGACTGATGGTCTGCTAATGTTCAGGCATTAGTTTGTGAAGGAGGGATTCTTCAGATGGGCTTTTGCCTGGGGACTGAATGCCGCTAAGTGGTTGGAGACCATTAGATGTGTCCTTTTCGTCTCTTGGTTTAATTTCAGCTGAAGAGTCTAGATAGGGTACTCTGTAAGGGATCTGAAGTGTGAACCAGACAGTGATCCTTCTGATCATCCTTAACACTTCAAAACCAGTCTCGATCCAAATTAAAACATTAATGTAGCTGTATCTCTGAAGAGTGTGTTTGCTTTTTTGCCAAGAGGTGGTGATCTCAGATGTAATCTGGTTCTTGATTTTACCTAGAACCATAGTAAGAGCTCAGCTAAATGATTAAGGCTGGATTTTGTGGTTATAGTGTTAGGAAAAAAGGAACCCCATTCTTTTATCTATATTATTCTTGGGGGACTTAGGGGAAATGCTCATTTTGAAAATGTTATAGAAAAGCTTCATAGACTATTTCTAGGGTTTTTTTTCAGAATTTACAGTAAGGCTTTCTTGTATTTATTATGGCAACTTTATACCTTTTGGAATGTATTTGATTTACACCTAGATTGTTAGATGAAACATAGATCCAGTTGAGGCTGTGAACAGTGTTTCTGATGATATTTATTTCTAAATATTTTGATTTAATATAGTAATTTTGAATTTCCAGCTGTTAATTATTTGAATGTAGAAAATAATTTTAAAAAGATACCTTCCTGTGTGTTTCCATTCTGTTCATAATTGACTATTTGTTCCTTATAGCCTGCTTCAATTTACTCTGACACTTTTTCTAAAGGAGTCTTCTGGGGGTGAAAGTTGATAGAGGAAGCAGAGGGAACTTGGTTTATTAGTTTTTGCAAGAGATGTGATCTGTGATGCCTGAGAGATGCACAAACAATAGAGAGTGATATAATAATACTCTCAGGAAAGATGTAGTTGTCTGCTGCTATTTTCCCCTTCTTTTGAAACTCATTGTAATATGAAGTAAAAATATTAAATTCCTTGTCCTACTGAATAATAATCTCTTGATTTCTGCAGCATGCCAGCCAGTTGCAGCTGTGTTTGTCAAGTTGAGTGCTTTTCTTTGGAAATGGAAAACATTTGTTTCCTTAGGAAAAGGTTACTTTCTCAACCCTTTAAAGAAACATGAAGTATTTTAAAATTACTCCTTGACATTTTCCATGATGTTTTTGTAGATGATCTTCTTTTGGGTAGAGAAATAATGTCTGTCATTGCTGCATATTTTGTAGTGACTAAATAATACTAATAACTTAAAAAGGTAATTATTTTATTTTGTAGGTTTAATTGCAGTTGATTGGATAACTAGCACTTCTTTCTTTTCAGGATATATTTATGTTCATAACAAGGCAACTTAAAGGTTTAGAAGATACAAAAAGCCCCCAGTTTAATCGATATTTTTATTTGCTTGAGGTAAGTTTCATAAGTCATTTCATAAGAGCTTTAAATGTCATCTTTCAATTTAATCTTGTATTAACTACTCCTTTTGTTTTTTCCTGTTCCAATGCAGAACATTGCTTGGGTCAAGTCTTATAACATATGCTTTGAATTAGAAGACAGCAATGAGATTTTTACACAGCTGTATAGAACACTGTTTTCAGTAATAAAGTAAGTATTGTCACCCCCAATTATAATATATTATTGCATGATTGAGGTCAGTGGCTTCTAACATAGCTCTTCAGAGTGACTTTTAGCATTAATGAGCTTAGTTTTGTAATTCAGTTTAACTAAAGGTAGCGGTATAAATACAACATGCTGTCAGTTTCTTCTGTGTTAATGGAACAAGAAACCTGCGCATCATCTTTTTTTCCTAAGAAACTTAGCTTTGGTTGTCATTTACTGCATTTATTTTATTCTGTTCTTGAAATTGAATGGTGTAATATGCAGTTCTAACGAATTTGGAGGATTATTGCTGTAAAACATGAGTCAGAAAGTAATGGACACTGGAAAGTACTGCTAGAGGTAGTCTAGTCTTTTCCCTTTGCTCAAACCAGTTCAGGTTGAGCAGACTGCCCAGAACTGTAGCCAGTTGGGTTTTGGGCATCTCCAAGGATGGAGAAGCTGTGCCCCCTTTGGGCAACCTTCTAGTACTTAATCACCCTTCTATTTAAAAATTTTCTTATGTTCAAATGGTATGTCTCATATTTGACCCCATGCCTATTGCCTCTTGTTTGTGACTGGACACTACTAAGTATGTGGTGTCAAGAGAGTCTTGCCCTGTCTTCCCAACATCAGGTATTTAAACATAATAATAAGTCCTTTCCTAAGTCATCTCTTCTCAAGGCTAAAAAAAGATGTCAGCTCTCTCGGCATCTGCTTCCCTGAGAGCAGTGCCAGTCCCTTAATCATCTTTATGAACCTTTGCTGGACTGAGTCCAGGATGTGTGTGTCCGTCTTCTGCTGGAAGGCCCAGAACTGGATGGACACAGCACTCCGGAGGGGTCTCCCCAGTGCTGGGTAGAGCAGAGGGATGTTCTAATACAGTGCCTTTTCATGGTAGGGACAGATACAGTCCTCTTACTACAGTAGGAAATGAGGAAAGCCTGAAATTCAAGAATGGCGGTATATGCAATCAAGGAATCAAAGTGTTTTGACTTCTAAGAAAACTTGTGATTTGCTTATTTTATTCCTTGTTGTTTGGCATCACCACAGGAAGTACTCTGAACAGAAGTTGTACGTTATGTAGATATTACACTAAGAAATCTTGTTTTTAATTTCAGCAATGGTCATAATCAAAAAGTACACATGCACATGGTTGATCTGATGAGCTCTATCATTTGTGAGGGAGATACTGTGTCACAGGAACTTTTGGATACAGTGTTAGTTAATCTAGTGCCAGCACATAAGGTAAGACTTAGTGGCTTATGTTTTGTTCTGTTCTATTGGTTTTTTTTGTAATTGTAATTTCTTGGATGTATGTGTTCAGATATCTATATCTCATTGAGAGAATGGGTGTAGCAAATGTCTTTGTATTATCTGGATTTTTTTTAGCAAACAAGTAATTTTAATCGCCAGAAAATTCAGTCAAGTTTCATTGCTCTGATATACTTGCCATAAGCAAAGTATCAGTGGTCACAGGAATCTAAAAGGTTAATTGTCATATGAATTTAAACACAGGGTTTTTTATATACCATGGATGCCTGTAGAATGGAATAGAGAAGTTACATGTATCTTCTGGGATGTTTTTAATTCATGTAATGTTGTATCAAGAGTTCCAACTGAAGCGCTTCCCTAAGTGGGAGAGAAAAAGTTGATACAACTTCTGATTTGCAATTGGCTCTGTTGTATTTCAGAAATGTGGGCTTGGTGTTTTTGGTGTTTCTGATGCAGCCATAGAATTGAACCTATGTGCAGAGATCTTTCTGAAGAGCCCAAGGAATGTCTGTCTCACCTCACTAAATAATGTCATATTGAAAAAAAAAAGTTTCCTATAGATGAACTAAAGGAAAAAACTTCAAAACTGTGCATATGTTGTGATGCTTAAATGTTTAAAAAGCATGGAAGCCTGACTTCTTAGTTCAGGAAACTAACTGTTCTACCGAAATCTCATGGGCTACTCACCTTTAAGTTGTGTATGACAAAAAAGATTCTGGGGAATTATCTAGGAAATATATCTTTAGTTGTGTTTTCGACACTTCTAATAGCTTTTTTTTTCTTAAATTATGTTCAGGAAAGTGCTAACTACTGTAGTTTCTGAAAAATGTAAGGTTAAGTGGTTATTAATGGAGAGATGCTTTGGAATGCCTGCTAGTGTGCCTTTACTATAAGCCATCAATTTCAGTAAATAAATAGCACATAAATTATTTTTCTATTGACAGCGAAAGACGAATTGCTTAGTAGAGATCAGTAATTTTTTTTCACCACTGGAAGTGTTTTAGCTGTGTACTTCAAGGAGTCTAATACTTGTGTGCCATGACTAGACTGAAATTTGTGTGGCTAAATGCCGCGATGCCGCCGGCAGGGGCACCGGGCGTCTGCTCGCGGTTCCAGGGGCTGGCCGTGCCGCTTCGAAGCGTGGGAGGGCTGGTGAAGGTCCAGCAGGGTTTTGCCCAACCCACTGATGGTACAGGCACGCCGAGGAAGGAGAGCCAAGCAGAGGGGCTCCTCAGATGTTTTGATGTTTTATTTGGCACCGGGGTGGTGCCAGAGGAGCACTGGCACTGCATGTTACAGATATAACAACATGAGGGGGTCAGGGAGGATACAAACATCCTATGGGGAAGGAGTGCAGGGTTTGAATTTGGTGGGCTTTGTATAGGATTGCGAAATACAGAGCCCTCCAGGGGGTGAAACCAGATACTGAGGGGGGGAGACAGCAGTGCCTGGCCATGAGGAAAAACTGAAACCTGGCCAACAGCACACCACAACAGCTGAAGTCCAGATTTGTGAAGTGTAGCTTTGGAATACAAAATACAAAAAACAAAAGCAAGACTATGCAAAATACTTCACTTTGTGTTTTCTCAGTTATTAAGGATCTATTGTTTCATTGTGACATCTGTGTTCAAGTTGATTTAATGGTACTACTTTTATGTTTCATGTTTAATAAATTGACTTTGAGTTGAAGAATTTGCATCCTGTTAGGATGTCTGTCGCATTAAAACAATTCTGTTTTGTAGTGGACTTAAAATTACTGCCTGTATATTTTAATAAGGATAATCTATT
Organism: Pomatostomus ruficeps; assembly: GCA_013400735.1. Classification (NCBI taxonomy): domain Eukaryota; kingdom Metazoa; phylum Chordata; class Aves; order Passeriformes; family Timaliidae; genus Pomatostomus; species Pomatostomus ruficeps. The sequence continues at coordinate 10,546 of VYZT01001010.1, read as the reverse complement.
TGGGGGTTTGTATTTTCTGCTGCTTGTCTTTTAGTTGAAGTCTCTTTGGATAGGATGCTCATTTATAGTCTGCTTTCTAACTGAAATACTTACATAATGTCAGACTGTATTCTGACTATGTTTACCTTTGTTTTATTTTTTTGTTCTATACTAATGGAAAGGAGCTTCTAATATTTTTCTGTTTCACCTCAAAATCTCCACATAGTGTTTATTTAAAATTTTGGTCTTCCAACTACTTTCTGTGGCTACTGACGTCACGTTGGAAAAGTGTAATGAATTCAGAGTTGAGAATTTTTCCACTCTTCCATTGAGCACAAAACTAGATGGAGAGTAAGGATAAGGTCCACCATAAAAAAGAACTGTGTCTTGGCTGACGTAAGTGTTCCGCTGTGTGGGCTGTGGAAAAGGGAAATTGAACAATCAGACTGGTCACCAAAAATGGCATAATGGCAGACATTGGTGTAGTGGTCAGTAGGGAATCCCCAGATTTCCTAGGGACCAAAAAATGTTTTTGGAGTGTCAGGAACATAGATCTGCTACTAGCTCAGATTTGAAGCTGATCAGATTGAGAGATTGTTGAAGATAAAACAATTGTATCTGTAGAAAGTGACACAGGCAAGTGGTGCATTTTTAATATGCCCAGAAGGAAAGTTGTGTATGAGAGGGAACATGTAAGTGGCCTTGTGAACTAAATGGCTGTATCGTAGAAAAGAGTTGTACTGCGTAAAACAAGACTGAGCTCCTCAAATCTGTCTGTATAATTTATCTAATGTGTGGTCTGTAAGTGTGTGTTGGGAACAGAAGGTTCAAAAAGCTCCTTTAGTTTCAGATCCTGGATGCTAAGCTCCAGTGGCTGAAATTCAACATTAGACAGCTTGATGCAAAAATTATGTGAATATTTTTAAGAGATGTAATTAGCTGAGCAGTTTACGAAAGGTTAATTCAATACTGTTACCCCTTAAACCAAGACCATATTTTTCCAAAGATGAAAACTAGATATGGTCCACAGTCCTGAGTAGTAGGTGTAAAAAGCAGTGGTGCTCGCAGGATGGCTGCAAAAGCTCGGGCATAAGGAGCATGTGCTGGGCACATGATGTATTATTAAATGTCTGTATACCATAATTAGTAGTCACTGAAATACTGATGACTCTAAACTACTCTATCTCCCTTGAGTTTGTCACCCATCTCACTTAGTCAGGATAAAAACCATACTAATGTAAACCTGAATGGAAGCAGCTGACACCAGTATCACCAAAGAGGCACGCTAGAGTGTGCACAGGCTTGCTTGACTAGTACAGCTGTCAGATAAGCCAATAAAATGACAAGCTTAACTTGTCTGTGTTTAACCATGTGCTTAACTCTTAATTTTGATGCTTAATTATTTTTTCCTTTTGTAGTTGCTCTTCTTTTCTATCAACTCTACTGAAATCCTTTTGATAGGATTATATTAAGAGGAAATGTAATAAAGTGACGTAAAACCAGATAAGACCTAGAAGCAAGGGAAGAGGTAGTCAGTATGAAAAAACAAGAAAAATTGATAGTTTTCCTTTCCCATTTAATGGTCTTTTTGTATTATAAACCTTTTATGGCAGACCTGCAAATAATTTTGTGTTTGTGCAATGTGTTAGAAGGCAAATTGTACTTGATTTCCTTGGGTGTTTGCCAGTGTTCCATTTTCAGCCTCAGGACTGCTACAGGGAATCCCACATTGCACATCCCACATGCTTTGCATGCCTGTGTTTTAGAAAAAGTGATATTGACAATTAAGTTCATAACTGTCTCTACTAGGAATTTGCTTAATATTTAGTGTTATCTGTCTTGGCAACACTTTAGCTGAGTTTTTTCTTTGTCAGCCATCCTTAAGAATCTATTTACTTTCCCCAGCAGAACAAGAAAATCTCATGGAACTGTTCTGTCAGGTGCTCTTGGTTACTAATTCAGCTGCTGTGCCATTAATAATAAGAATAAAACCAAAAACCCTTTCCAAATTCCATTCCATCACTTCTGACCCCATTGTACAAGAACAAATGATTCTGGCTCTGTGGCATACTCCACTGGAGAATATTGTCTATATAAACACAAAAATGTCTGTGCCATACTGTCAGAGAGGTTGCCACTGGTTCTTCTGTCAAAAAGTAGAAGTTTGCAAACATTCTAGAGAAAAGCAGGTATGAAAATTGAGTTGGCAAAACTGTTAATGTCTTCCCAAAGTATAAAAAGCTTGAAATACCAGCAACAAATGCCTAAAAATCATGGTAGGAATTGAGACAAAGGAGAGAACTTGTGGTTGACCAAGATAGCCTCTATTCAGATATTATTGCTGGAGGTCTCCCAAAGTTTTAAAAAAAGTAAATATTCTCCACTGTTTATTAACATTCTTTTCTGAAAGAGAACTGGAGTTTTTTGGTGAAAAGTCTGGTTTCAGATGTTAAATGTAACCTCAGTTATCTTGCAGAAGATTTGTGTTCTGCCTTTTCAGGGGTGATTCTTTGGTTTGTCTTCATCAGTCAACCAATATTTATTTTGTTTTTTTCCTTCAAGATGTAGTAATTGCTAATGATTACTTTAAACAGTGTTGCCAACTGATGGCTTTGTTTCTACCCCGTTCAGGACTCTAAAAACCTTATGCCTACTGGATGCTCACATGCTCCTAAAGGCATCCTGATTAAGGTAATTGTCTCCATCATGAGGGCTTTCTTAAATCATTAAAAGATCTTTCAATATATATCAATTTCTTTCCAAACGTATGGAAAGATTGTAGAGAGGATAATGGTAGAACAGCTTACCTAAAAGCAGAGAAGGAATTCATTAAATTAGCTGTTATCCTTTTAAAATTCCTCCTTCAGGAGAAGGAAGTTCAGGATACCTTTGTGATGTTAAATTAGTCAGGGTAGGTTTGGTTCTGTAAAAAATCTTTGAACCTACTTGGTAATGGTTGGGCTGCTTTTGTTTTCATTTCAACTAAGGCAGTGCCACTTTTGCTTGTTTCTGTTTTTATCCTGAAGCTGGAAAATGAGGAGAAAACTCTTGTGTGCTTTTACGACTTCCTTGATATTGTTATTTTCAGAAAGTGGGGCCTCTGGACATTTGAGGGTCATGACTATTGGCACTATTAAATCAAGTACATGAGGCATGAAAAAAAACCCCTGTCATTAGCCTGTTGTGCTCTAGACTATTTCTCCTCTTCAGAGCTTTTTTTAGATTGGCATTTGCATTACACTTCATTTTTACTCAGGGTTGCAAATAGCTACTTGTAGCATTTATCTTGGAAAATGTTTTGAAGTGAACTGCTGTCCAAAAGATACAAGCTGAAACTGTAATTAATGTGCATCAGAACAGATCTGCCTGTTGGAACTCAGCTGTGCTAGGTCTGCCCTTTAGACTTGTTTGATGCTAAATCAGATCTTGCTCGTGATCCAGAGTTCCCTCTTACACAGGTGAAAACGGTTTTCTTTGTTTTGGTGGAGGTGAACTGTGACATCAAGAAGGATCAGAACAAGAATTCCAAGTGGCATACATTCCTTGTTACAGTTACTTGTGCCTTTTATTTCCTGAACTGTTACAACTCTGAATAAAGAAAAATGCTACTGGTGGAAATACCTTCTTTTTTTTTCTTGTGACCCTAAAGAACAATCCAGCATACAGTGTCTTCTCTCCTCTGGGACATGGAACAATTCTACAGTTTTGAAAAAAGACAGGAGTATTTTACATGTTAAAGTATCTTTCCAGAATTGGAATTTTTAGTCACCTTCTGTTTTGGGTTTGAGTAAAACAGATACTTCAGTCATGAGTCTTTGTAGTGTTTCAAGTTCAGTCACCTGACTTAGTTCGATCAGTAGGCAAGTCAAAGACCTTTTCTGTTTTATATTATCAGATAATGTTAATTGTTTCCACTGCTGCTTAGAAACCTATATTTCTATAGAGTTTTTTAGATTTCACAAGGTACCCTTCATATTTTTGCAAATCCTCTTTCATTCAGACAACTCTAAAGAACCAAGAGTATCCAGGTAAAGAAATACCCTAGGTGTGACAGTACATCTTGTGTTTGCTTTTTGTTGTGCTAAAAGCAGTTCTCTTCCTTTTATGGTGAGAAATATTTTTAAAAGGCAACCACAAACTGCCCCTTTTTACTGTTGAATTATAAATTGAATATACTGGGGTTTTTTAAAATTGAAAAGACTAATAAAAATTGTGGGAACTGTATAGGGTTTTTTTAGCAATTAAAATACTATATATTCATGGGTATTGAAGACTTTCTTCATTCTTCTGTGTGTTAATCAGCTCTGCAGTGGGTGTCACAAAGGCTGAGTTGCATTTTCTTCTGAAAATTTTTGAAAAATAATTGTGATATAGAAATTGAAGAAAGGATGTAACAACTAGAGCGTGGAGAATGTGTGCAGGGAAAGGGAGAAAACAATGATAGAGCAATAACCCAATTAGACAAATGGAAGGATAGGAATGTTGAAGAGGGGAGTACATTTTTAATTTTTTGTATTAGTTTAGTTTTTATTTTTCCATAAACTGAAATTATAGAGTTTTTTCCTTTGCTGTCTCAGATAGCAGACTGAGTATCTTTGCATGGTACGATGGAGAGGCTGTGGTGGTTCACAGGTGGCTGCTTGATGCAAGGACAGAGTTGCACTTCCTGTACTCCTGCTCTGAGTTTCACTTCTGTGGTGACTGTAAATGCCTCAGTGTTGCTTTGTGTCACTTTCCTGTTTTTTGGGAAAACTGAGAAGGAGGAGCTCTGAAATGCAGGCACTGAGTTAGTTCACTGAGCATCAGTTTTAGATGTGCAACTGAGAAGTAAGCCCTTATTTGCCATGAAAGAGGTTGGGGTTTTTTTCCCTTTTTCTCAGTAATACCAGTGAGGACTACAACGCTTTGTTTGGAGTAGCTTTGTTTTTACTATCATATCTTTATTACTGAAAATATAAAAAGAACAGGCTATTTCTTTAATGCATTTTCCAGTACATAATGGCTTCAGATTCTTGGATTTGTTTTTAGATTAATGCATGTGCTTATAACTCTTCTGGTTTTTTGTTTGGTTTTTTCTTCCCCCCCAGAATTTAAACAAGCAAGCCTATGATTTGGCAAAGGCTTTACTAAAGAGGACAGCGCAAGCAATTGAACCATACATTACTAATGTAAGTGAGAACTACAAACAAATATGGAAATCAGTACTTTCTGTAACTGCACTGTGTTAAAAAAGAATGAATTGCACACCGTCAAACAGGACTGAAAAATAACATTTTAGAGGTTGTCAATTTTCTTTGAGGGAATGATTGATTGTATTAATGAAGCACTGCATAACCTGTCCTTTTGAGTCTAATTATTTACCATATTGAAACTACTAAGTACTTAATACTTGTGATTTGTGAAAAACAATGGATAATTTACTTTTTACTGTCTTCAAAGACCTTGAGATTCAATCCTTAGAGTGACTGGAAGACCAAGTGTATTTATATATATTGTTCTGATAAAAATATATAAACACATTGTTTCTGTAGCAAAGCTCATCTTTTAATGAGGAGATAAGACTATTTAGAACCAAGAGAATTGAAGGTAGAGCAGAATTTTAATGCTGGTATCACTGCAGTAGAAGAGGAAACAATCTAAGAATGGATAGTAAAGAAGAAAACCGAGTGGATTGAGGATTGTAGCAGAGTTGTATGTAGACATTATAGACACTGTAAAAGAAGAGGGATGAGGGGAAGTAAAAATCAGAGAGGAGTATACTCTAACTTGAGTTGCACAATAGGAAAAAAACCCAACACTTTCCTTTTTTAAGCAGTTGAGGATTTAACAGGTCTTATGGCATCTATCTGAAAATTCAGGAGCTTGAAAACAATAGAAAACCTTCAATGCTTTCTGTTATTTTCAGAGTTGTACCTCCTAAGATTTTTAAAAGCCCTCAATAAAAACTCTTACTTCAAACTTGCTGTTTGGGAAGGTGTTGCTACATGGGAATGTGTTTTTAATGTTGTTCATCTGTAAGGTTAGATTACAAACTGGGTGATGTTTTCTGAGTTTTGAGGAAGTCTATACAATAAGAATCTTCCTTTCATGGGAAGAACGCACATGGAGTCTTCTTTTGTTTCCCACAAGAGAGAAATATTATGTGGTTTGGAAAATTTTCTTTCTTGAAACACATTAAAAACACAGTGTCAGTTAGTTTCCCAACCAGGATTAGATACGTTCAGGTAACTCTGTATCCAGAAAAGCAAAACATTTCTTCAAGACAGTCTTTAACTTACAATAAGATGCACTATATTATATTTATTCCTCTTTAGTTGCTTCTTACCAATCTGAGAGGACATAGTTGAAAATAGTGTGGAAATATTTTCTTTAATGAGAAGTATGAAGTTTCCCTTGAATATGTTAAGTTTACCAAGAAGGAGTAATTGCTTTACAGTTGCGTTATGCTACTTGTAAATACAAATTCTGAAACAGTCAGTTAATAATTCCTATGCTTTTACTTTCAACTCCTTAGCCTGTCAGCTGTGTAGTGGAGTGATTAGCCAGTTGTTTCAGCCTTGCTTTAAATGTCGGAATACTTTTGAAATGATAGTTCTCAACAGTGAAATTACTCTGAATATAGTCCCATTATAAAAAGATGTGGTGCACTGAAACTCCTTTAAAGCTGTGTTTCTTAAATTATTCGTGGGCCTGTTTAATGTGTTTTCCCTTATGTATAATACTTGATACTACACAATGATATTTTAAGACTTCTGCTATGGAATTCTGATCTGTATGTGCCACTTTCCAACCCTTTTCTTTTAGTAGTTAAATGTTGTAAGATTAAAAGTGATTTAATGGTTTAGGATTTAGCATAGGATTTACAAGAGTGCATTTATACTCTTGTTGTTGATGTGTAATCTGTTTTATTTTCCAGTTCTTCAATCAAGTCCTCATGCTTGGTAAAACATCAATTAGTGACCTGTCAGAGCATGTGTTTGATTTGATTCTGGAGTTATACAATATTGACAGTCACCTCTTGCTTTCTGTTCTACCACAACTCGAATTCAAACTTAAGGTAAATGCTTTATATATATTTGAAGTGTGTATGCTTTGACTATGATTGTTTCCTTGTTTGTTTTTTTTTTTACTGACAAGTTCTTCAAATTATTTGGTAACTAAAACTAATGTGTAAAAATGACCTTCTCTGCATTGTTTAAAGGAAGACCCATAAACCTCCTCAAAAATGTAATAATCTTCAAATGTATTAACCTACAGTGCATTTGTATATATATTTAGTTGGTAGCTGGTTTTGGCCTGTGTCTTTCAAGCAATAACTCAATTTTTATGATGACTTGAGAATTTGACCTGTTTTATTTCTGGGTTTACTGTATTATTTATTGTGAAAGACCTAATATTTTGAATAGATATCCTGACAATTTTGTTCAAATAGTAGTTCTGTGACAGGTGTAAGCAGAGAACTGGAATGCATCAATATGTCTTGTAGTAATTGCTGCAAGGACTTAAGATTTTTTCAGGCTTGTTTGATGTGTCTGGAGGATAGCTGGTGCTGGCTGTCTATTTTCATGGGTATTTTTCTTTTTGAGTTCCTTTTCAAAGTGTCTCTGTCACTCGGACAAATGCACTATAACAGTTGATTCTCCCTTTATTCTGCACTGCTTTTATTCTATCTGTCATTCCACAGGGTTTCTGTGAGGAGAGTGGTTAGATTAGTATTACTACATTTGTCTGTGATCTTTTACTAAACTTGAGGACTAATGTGCATTGGGCCACTTGTAAGTTTGCATGTATTTTTATTACAGAGGACAGATTTTAGGTTTGTACCTTTGGCCTCTTTTTATTGTAGTATTTATTATCATAGTGGCTTGTTCATGCCTGTTCCTTTTTCCTAATGTTGGTAGGCAGGCATGCTACACTTGTTGGATGAGGGTTTTTTAAATGCTTTTGTCATTCCATTCTCATTTCCGAGAGAAGTAGGGCTCAATTTACTGCTTCCTGTCTGTGTCTTCAAAGTAGAGCTTTTTCAGCCTTCAGTTCCTGTTCCTACAGATGACAAACAATTATCATTCTCACTCCAACAAAAACAGTACTTCTGCAGCTGAAGGTGTTATGCAGGATATTTGATCTTATTTGCTGCCATATCCTTTTTCATAGTATATAATTGCAGTACCTTTCCCATCTTTCAGTCCACTAAAATCTGCAGGTTCTTGAATTGTCGTCCTACTCCTTCATTGACTCATATTTCATTATTACAATACTGATGTCTTTTTTGAGTCTTATTTTATTGGAATCAGAGAGACTAGTAGTCAATGTCAACTTTTTTTTTGTTGCCTCTTTCCCCACTCTGGAAGAATTTCTGGTCTCTTTCTTCAGCTGGCTGATTTCATCCCTAAGCATTTCCATGTTTTCTTTGTACTTCTTAATTTGCAACACATTTTTTTCATGTTTGCATTTCTGTTCTTTGTTTAGCGTGCCCTTTTCAGATGATGTACGTGTATTTTGTTGCTTTCTGTCTCCTTCATTCTTAGTGTGGTCTTCTCACTGTAGTCTGAACGCTTAAGGGTAAGTGGTTGATGCTTGATGTCTGCAAGATCCAGTTTAACAATGTTTCCAGGAGATATGTAGGTTTTGATAATTACATTCTTATCACTCTTACTCCGTGATGTCTTCTTGCACTCAATAGTTTATAGCTATCCCAAAAAGCATTCTAATCATCTTGTTACTCCAGGTGTGTGTTTTGATACTTTAAGTTATAAGAAAAAGTAACATATGCTTATTTTGTCCATTGGCTGTCGAATGACCCATCTTTTAAGAAAGAAAAAATGCATCTCTGTTTGGACTAGGATACACCTGGTTTAAATTTTGAGATGCTGGAGCCGGTTTCCCAGAGAACTTGTGGGTGTTTCATCTCTGGAAGTGTTTAAGGCCACTTTGGATGAGGCTTTGAGCAACCTGGTCTAGCGGAAGGTGTTCCTGCCCACAGCAGGGGGTTGAAGGATATCCTTAAAACTTCCTTCCAACCCAAATCATTTTATGGCTCTAAATGAGTTGAGGGGTCTTTAAGATCTTTCTATGGTGAGAAGAGCATTTTGAAGATAAGTGTTCTAAAATATTAATGAAACATATTCAACCTGTGTATTTTTTCTGAGATCAACACAAGTTCATTCTGTATGCAGACCTGCCAGCGATGATTAAATATTTTCCACTCCAACGACAGCTTTAGCTTTATTCTAAACAGCAGCAGCTAGTGTCAAACGTTTTTTAATTCAGTTTCAGATAAATAGCTCCTTAGTGTGTTGAGAAGAGAGTGTGATTTCAGTGAAACTCAGAGTGCTTATGGTTGAAGATAGCCGATTTTTTTATTGCTTTGAGTGAAAAGAAACTGAACAGCAGTAACCGTGTTAAGCTTGATGAAGCCTTGGGTCAGGTGGCTGTTAAGGAAGAAAACATGCATGACAATCCATACTGAAAATTGGGAGAGAGGAGTTGTCTTTTTCAGTAAAGGTCAATTAAAATTAACAGTACAAAGCCAAGAACTTCAGTGAGCCCTGCATATCATTCAGAGCTTGACTCAGTGATTTTGTCTTTTCTGGATTTGTCACATCATACTGTGTCTCTCTATATGCCCAGGTAAGAAGCCTTGTCCTTCTGAGTTCACTTACCATGGACTACTAGGTATTTAGATAAAAGTTTGTAAAGTATGTTTAGATCAAATACATAGTTTCACAGGAACATCCAGTTTTTGTTCTATGAATTTGTCTGATACGGCTCTTGAATACAGTTATGATAATAAAAGGCAAATACTAGAAGCAAATACTCAAGTAATGCTTATGAGGTAGTGGGACGGCTAGTGTATTCCAAGATTTCATATTGCTGCTTTGCTGCTAAGGAGATTTGTACTATTCCTTAGCAGGTGATCATAGAATACTGGGTTGAAAGGGACCTCAAGGATCATCTGGATAAAATTTTCTTGGCAAAAGGCGCAGTCTAGACAAAATGGCTCAGCACTCTGTCTAGCTGGATCTTAAAATGTCCTATTTCGGGGAATCTACCATTTCCCTGGGGAGATTATTCCAATGGCTGATTGATCTCATGGTGAACAACTTTCCTCTTGTGTCTAGTGTTGAAGGAACGCTGTGAGTGTCTGAACAACTGAGTTGTGGAGATGTGCCAGAATGATCTCATCTTGCATGCATTGAACACACGGAAGGGGACATATTATCTGTGCTTTACATGGACAAATTGAATAATTTTCTGTGTTTTTGAAAATGTGCATTTCTTCTTTAGTTGGCTTCAAAAGCAGTAAGTGAAAACGAATTTTGGCCAGATGAAGTACACTCGTGGTAGACTTAACTGAGCAAGACATCAAGGGTTCTGGCTCACTTGAAAGCTGAGGTGCAAGCTTGGTTTCAGGTGTAAAGTTGGCAAGTTCTGCATGAAATTGAATGGATTCCTCCTGGTGTCAGCAATGTTACCTCTAGTTGCATATTCTGTACATGAAGCAGAATTTCTGAGTAATGTCTTATTTCTTTGCTTCTAAAGATTTTAGCCTTGAGAAAAGGAGGCT
>VYZT01001008.1:0-11391 GCA_013400735.1 Pomatostomus ruficeps | reverse complement strand
GCATATTCAAACTAAAAGCCAGGATTCTTCCTTTTAAAGTAAGAGATTACACATTAATGAGGAATAATTCCTTTGATTATGTATAAAGAATAATGTTTAGTTTGTCAGTACATATATTGATAATGGTGCTGCTGTTTTGTAGCAACCTGATTGTAGCACATCTTTATACCATCATGGTCATAAACCAAGAAAGTTCAGCACACCCTGCACGTGTGTCATCTTTTGGCCTCTCATTTTGTACACCACAAATACTGCCCAGGAGTGACTTCGTCCTTAGTCCTCTTCCTCTTTTACGTTGTAGGAAAACATAAAGGAACTCCACACAATGGGCAAACAGTCGTAGAGTGTTTTTCGCAGGACTGTGCATGCACAGCTACAACCGCATAGTCTCCTTAATTTAACTGCCTTTCAGTTACTTTAATACTCCTGATGTATGGAGGCAGCACACTGCCGTGGCTGGTTATTGAAGAAAGAAACCTTCCACTAAAAAGTCAGAGAAAAAAAAAAATCTTATTTGTATTAAAAAAAGAAAAACAAGCAAAATTTCTTAGTTTTATTTCTAAAAAAACCTCTCCAAAACACTAAAAAAAAACCCAAAACAAATTTGGATATAAAATGGAAGACAGGTTTCTTAATGATTATAAATCCTTAATAAGTGATTTTTTGACCAAGACTTTTAAAATCACATTTGAAAATGCAGTAAAGCAACTTGGTACATACAACTTCTGTAAAGAAAAAATCCTAGTGCTTTTTGAAGGCATTCATTGTAATTTCTGAATGTCTGGTATTGGAGTACTAATAGGGTGGAAAAATAGAAGTGAGTTTTAGGCTATTATTAACAGTGTAGATTTTTCTCTCTCTCTTTCTTTTTCTTAAATATAAAATTATATCCAAGAGGAGGCTCTGAAAAGTGGAAACCTACATTAACTTCTACAGGTCAGTCTGTTTAGGCTACCGTATGATTTAACATAGCACAAATTAGCATCTGTCATCATTAATACTAACGACCAGGGATACATATAAATATTCTTAGACATTTACAGTTACCTAACAACTTATTCTTGCAGACTTTCAGCTGTAAAAGACTGGATTATGTAACTGATGTCAGAAGAAGTAAATGGCATTTACATGGCATTGAGTGCAATAACTTAGATCCTTCCTGAATATAATAATTTCTATTTTGTTTCAAATCTTTCTTTTTTTTGCTTTCAACATTATTCTAATATTAAGAAAAAAAAATTTAAACCCCCCACATATAATTGTATAATAAAAATGTATTAACTGTATTAAATTTGCACTGAAGTTTATATTCAAAATTCTTTGAGAAAGGGCTCTAAGGTTAACTGTCAGTCCACACAAAGGTTATATGGTTGTTGGTCATAACCATGAAATGTGAATAAGGAATCAAATCAGCTTTGTAATCATATGGAGGTAAAAAAGAAAACCAACACAATGCACCCTGTGGTGTGTCTGTGAACTGCATTGAGTGCTAATCTGATAGAATAATTTCAACAAAGTAAGAGCTGTCATGATTTTTTGGTGGTTTTCTTTTCTCTATGTGGTTGCTTTGGGTTTTGTTTTTTCCTTGTAGTTTCTTTTGCTTTTAATCAAACACAAGAAAAACTACTTGTTTGAACACCAAAAACACTTCTTTGTGATGGATTGATAAAGATATATCTATTCCCCTTTAGGGAAATATTCTCATCTGTTAAGCTAGTTCAGAGGAACAAAAATAATTTTAGTTCACTTCTGCTACAATGTATGACTAAAACCAAAGCAATGTCAAATATTTAAGATTGTCTTAACCCTACCAGAGCAAATCTCTTTAGAACTTGCTGTTCGAGACCTGGAAATAAGGTGATATATTGGATAAAAGGGGAAAAACTTCTACTCTGCTTTCCAAAGACTGTCTTATCACTCAGAGCAAAGAGACAGCTTAAAACCTATCAATTCGCCCATGGAGGCAGCTATGTGGAATCAAAAGCCTCTTTCTCACTGACCAATGACATAGTCAATAGAGAAGATAAAGTGAGAAAGGGATAAACGTTTTTTTTTCTGTGTGACTTTTAACAAAAATGATGTCCTTGAAGTTATTTTTAAAAAACACTTTCTCCATTACTTACTCAATAGGTCTGTAAAAAAGTAGGACAAAAGGACAAAGTCTATAAAATAGAAAGTTAAACCACTCCTACAATAGGTTAAAGCATTTTTTATCATTTTCTTTGTCAATTATAAAGAAAAAAAATCAATCTTTTGAATTAAGTTCAAAAAAGGAATTTTACAGGCAATATGTGAAATAAAGAGTGGAAGAGAAAATGGTTTATGTCAACTGATAACGGAGTACAAGGCTTTTGCACTTAACCTTCTGGACTCAAATCTGGGTTAGTGTGGTGGTGCAACCCCACTCCATCCCCCAGGCTGAACTATGATCTCAGAAATGCTTCTTAGGCTTTATCCTTGATGAGCAGCTCCTGGGCTGAGCTTCTCTTGAGCTTACCAGAGACAGTCTGCTCCCAGATCTGCTGTCTGATGAACGCCTGCTTTTTAGCAAACAGCCTTTGCAACTTATTTTTCTTGGCTGTATAACAAACCCAGGCGGAATAATATTTTTGTTATCAAAATTTCAAAAAAAGCTGACTTGAATTGCCACCAAGATAGAAAATTACTATGAAAAAAGCCAACTCCCTTGGGGCCCTATAAACAGCAGCCCTAAGTAAGACCCTAAATGAGCCAGCAAACTCTGAAATTTGCTATACTTGAAGGATTGCTGAACAATGATGATGGATCCTGGGCTGATAACCCCATTTCCTTGAGACTCAACTTGTCACCTGTTGAGAAGAAGCAAAGACATCTGAAGTGAGTATTTCAGTGAATTNGAGAAGAAGCAAAGACATCTGAAGTGAGTATTTCAGTGAATTTGAAGGGAATTTTTCATAGGTACATTGTACGGACTCTATATCTGTGTCACTGCAAGTGTGAATATGCTCTAGCAAATGCAGTATGAATGTGGCTCTCCTAGATTTTAAGTACTTTAGGTTTATAAGTTAGGTCTGTAAGTTGCTGCTGTGGTATAGCAAATTCGATATGAATGATTTACTAAATTGTTTAACTTAAGTTTTTGATTAAGTGTTTTAGGTTTAAGGTAAGTACTATTGGGCATAAACTGCTGATCAAGTCTGGGCTCAGTTTACAACAGCGGTCTACTCTGAACCTTGTGGCTCAACAGGAGAGACTTCCATATTCTTTTTTATCCTTACCCTTTCTTATTCTTCTCCTCCTCTCTCCCACTTCATCTGCCCTCTCCTCCCACCCCATAGTTTTGGGTTTATTTCCCTTTGGATTGATTGATTTTGGATTTTTGTTGTCTTCTTGGTTTGCTTTAACCATAAGGTAACTAATAGGTTGAACCTTGCCAACAAATTTTACCATGCTGCTGCTTTTAAACCTGATATATACCTGCTAATACCTTTACCAGTCATTATTTAAGCAACCTTAAAACACTCATTCACGACAGCAAGATGAGGATTAACGTCCAAGATGCAAGTTCATCTTGATTTCCTACATTGCTAGCCTGAAATGAGCAGTATCACTATAGCAACATAGACTAACACCTTTACTCTTGGACTAACTATTCACAGAAGTCTTTTCCCCAGAGAGAATAAAGTACAACCTAGACAAATATTTTAATGGTTACAAGCTCTGCCTAAGGAACAAAACCGAGATCAGTCCCTACTTTACTCAAATACAGAAGGGAGAATAAAGTCATTTGCAGGCTGGAATCTGGGGAAGCAAACCCAGCAGACAGATTATCTTTTGGAGTTATGCATAACCTATTACCTTGCAGGGAAAAAATTCTTCTAGAGCCTTTCTTTTATCTATGAGACATGTACACTTCTTGCTCTGTTCTTGCTCTGCTCTCTGTTGCATCAACTGACTGTTTCACTGGAAGCCTACAAAGATTTGTGGGCCCTCTGGAAGAGTCTATATTGCACATTTTGAAAGGACCTAATTTTATAACTGAAAGAGAAGGTGTGAGAAGCAGAGTTTGAAGCCTCAGTCTGAAGCTGAGAGCTGCTTCCAATAACAAATTGTTAAAAGGCAAGAATGAAAGGCATAAAGTTAAAAAGGATCACTGCTTTTGAAATTTGTTCAAGAAAATTTGAATTTTCCAATTGTAATTTGCTTTGTTATAGTTTGTGGATCACTCCCTCAATCAACCTGAGGGAAAATTCAATGCGTCAGGTTTTGGGACCCTAGCATTGCCTTATCTAGTGTATTATGGATGCATAAAATTATAATTATAGCTGATAAAGTACAGGACTGCTGGTTTTTCAGAAAACTTTTAAAAACACACTCATAAACTCTTACTTCAGAGAGCTCTGTCAGGTACATGTGTCTAGTGAAGCCTAATGAAAAATTAGTATAGTTATTAAAATCATGGGATTCTATCTCCTTTATTATTTTTTCTCCTGTGTGAACAAAGCAACTACAAAGTATTAATTCAGCTTACTGTGTTCATAACAGTTTTGAAATATAATCTTTAAAAGATGGTATTAAACTGAAGATAACTTTTGAAAAGCATTTTAAGATAATAAATAGAGTACTTTAAACATGAAAGGTGTAATTAAAGTAATTTCCATTGGAGTCTATAAAGTTTTTGAACAAAAGATTGCAGATAGGATTTTGCATTTGATCACGAGATGGAAGTTTCTTAGGAAAAAAAAAAGGTTTTTGTTTGTTTGTTTTGTTGTTGTTTTTTCAATTAAAAACTCCACAAAGATGTTCCTTTTACAGAAATAACTAAGTGCTAAATATTTTGAAGCAGATGTTATAAATTGATTTGGGAAAAGTTAGAATACAACGTACAGAGTCTTTACCTAAAGGCACCATAACAATAGCGCTGATTTGTGAACTTCTCATTTGACAATCTGTTTTTGAATCAAGCCTTAATTTAGTTAGTCCTGCATGAAATCCTCAGTCTTTCACATATTTTCATTACATCTACATTAAATTTGTCTTTGTGTCCCAGGTATATACAATTTTCATTAAGGTCTTAACAGGTATTGATAGTTAATGAGATATAGTGAAAGTGACAATTCTCAGAAACATTGAATAACATTATTAATCAATTATGACATCATGATTAAGTCATTTATACACTGAATAATTTTATGAGATCATCAATACATCCTACCCTAAGTTGTACTGGAAGCTGATCAAATATGGGAAAGGGATAAGCAAAGAAAGAGTCAAATAAGACATGAGAGTGAGTCTAATATATTGAAAACAAGCTGCTGGAAAAGACACAGATATCTAGTCTCAGTGACATTATGTAGCTTGTTGAAAAAGTTCCATAAAAGCCACTGAAGAGACTTATTTATGCTACAGACACAGGAGGCATAAAGGTAAAATAGTTTTATTACCTGGTAGCTTACTTTGCAAAACATTTCCCATGTAGAGAAGCCCCCAATGAGAAAGATTCTCCTATAGGTCTTCCTCAAATGGGACATGACCCAAGATGAAAGAGTCGTTTTGAGGTAGTGTAAGATGGCTTTTTTCTTAATTCTATGCAGAAATTTTGTACTAAAGGTACTTTTAATGTTTCATGTTGTTCAAAGTGTATGCTCCTACGCTTACTCTTGCATTTTCTTACAAGAAGTTCCTCTAATGCATGTTTTATAGACTATCTGAAAATGGATTAACACTTGGGATGTGTGTTTGATGAATAGTATGCTTTTCTGAAAGCTGCAGTATATGGGGATCCAAACTGTGGTACAAGTTTCCTGTGCTTGATATACTTGCACTTAAATTAAAATTACATGATACGATTCTAAAGAGTGATGAGAAAGCACTCAAAACTATGAGTTTATTAAGACTTCGTAAACACATTATTGAGACAGTCAGATAGATATATATTTCTATTCAGTTTACATTTGCCTGTTTATTTTTCCTAACATGATATGGTTTTGGTACATCACTCACCAGCCTTCCTATCACATGTACTGTTATGAAATATTGAATACAGAGAAAGTAGAACACAGGATCAGCAGCATCACTAAAACTGAGAAAAGTCAGTTGTTGTGATTAACAGAGAAGGCAAAGAACACCCAATTGATTTACAGCAGCTAGTCAAACTACAGTCTGCTGGCTGAAAGTGCTTGTTTTATAACTTTACTTGTCATTCATATTGTATGCCAAGCCTTTTGAGTCAGACTTAATTCTCAGTGATTTATGATAGCTACATTGAGTTAAATGAAGTTATTTTCTAGCAGAGAACAGAACAGAGTAGTTTGGTTTCGTTTTCCTTAAAGACAGAACTAAATTTAAATAATAAATTCAATAGAATTCAGTTTGTTCATGTTGTTTTTTTTATTTTTGAAATCTCATAATGAGTTAAGAATGCTAACAGGCCCCTTATTGACTTCGAGACTTAAAAAATAAAGTTGCACCTAACAACAAAGATATGAGAATCAATAGTATGCAAAATTTTCTTGGCTCCTCTTCATAAGTAATTATTTTTCTCTTTACTCAAATCCTTGCTACAAAGGCCACATGAAAAAAGAGGTGAAAATTTCAAATTTCTAAGAAATAAAGCTTGTTTATTTCATATATATCAGTTCCTGATACCTTTTAAAAATACCTATTTACACAAAACATAAAAGATATGTGTTATTCATACATCAGTCCATTAATGATTATTTCTGTGTCATTGGCATACTGCTTAGTTTTAGTCTTTAGGTAATAAGTTTTTCTTTTAGCAAAACATCTCATTTCTACTGACTCAAATCCACAGAAGTCCACTGAAAGTAATATTGGTGTAAATTATATTAATTCTCTGACATTATAAATTAGAAGATAATTTACTGGGTGTCCAAAAATATGTACAAACACACTTGTCCTCTTTATTCTTTACACTAGCCTAAGTATGCTGTAACGACTCAGACTTTATTTTTCTTCATGCTACTCTTAAAAAATCTGAGGTTTAGGCTGCTGTCCAGATCGCATTGGCAACACTTGTTCCTTCACAGTATCTATTTTCATAACAGTTCTTATTCCCCATCCCTTCTACCAGCATTCCTTTTTTGTTTTAAAAACTCCTAACCACTGTCAACTGTACCTTCTATGAGAAAACTTATTTGCCCAGACCCCATCTCTCCCAAAGCTATTTCTTATTCCTTACAATGCCAAAATCCCATCTAATTTATGCTGTCCCTTCAGCTACGTTTTCAATCTTCTTATGTTTCACTGTGTCTAAGGCTGAAAAAATGAGCAAATGGTATCCCAAGTCCTGACATATCTTGAGGTTTGTGTGTGCAAAACAGTGTGGTGATGTTAGACTGGAGATCAGTCGCTTTTCTCCCAGGCATCTTCATCAGTCTTGCATAAACCAGACTGTAGCCATGCTGGTGGCATGAAAGAAATACTGCCAGCATACAAATTAGGAATAAGTTGTCTCTTGAAGCTCTTCCATCAAGAGGAGAAATCAAAAAATATTCCAGAAAGGAAGTGCTGGAATATCTCAGTCCCTTAATAATCACAGTAGAGATAAAAAGGATGTGAAAAAATGGCAGCTGAGATTCAACTCAGGTAAGTATTTGACCCTGAAATTTGCAAAGCAACACTGTAAAATTGTGTTGCTTGACCCAGTTTTTGGTGGCGGGGGGAGCATAAAGATGGCTCCTGTGAGAAACTCCTGGAAACCTTCACCAAGGCCAGCAAAGCTAGTTTCTGGTGGCTCTGAAGATGATGGACATGCCACTGGCCAAGCCTGAGCCAATTAGAAAGGTTGGTTATGCCTCTGTGATAACATATTTAAGAAAAAATCAAAACAAAGTGTGCACACAGTTGCTTCTAGCTAGAGAAGAGGAGGAGGTGAGAACATGTGAGGGAGCAACATGGAGACACCAAGGTCAGTGGAGAAGGAGGGGGAGGAGGTGCTCCAGGTACTGGAGCTGCGATTCCTCTGCAGGCCGTGGTGAGCCCATGGTGAGGCAGCTGTGCTCCTGCAGCCCATGGGGCCCATGAGGGATGCAGAGATCCACCCACAGCCCGTGGGTGAGGTGCCCGTGCTGGAGGGAGTGGATGCCTGAAGAAACTGCAGTCCAGGTGGGAGACCCAGCTGGAGAGAGAGGGGCCCCCTGCTTCCAGGCAGGAGCAGTGTGTACTTGGAGGTCTGCGCCCCATGGACGAGGGGCCCATGAGACAGCAGTTCTTGGAGGACTGTCTGCTCATGTTACAGATGTGTGTGTGTGCGCTGCTGCTCGTGAGATAGACTCACACTGGAGAAGTTCACAGAGAACTGTCTCTCATGGGAGGGACCCCATGGCAACGCAGGGGAAGGATTCCTCTCCCTAAGCACGGGAAGAAGATTCTGGAGATGTACTGACCTGAACCCCACACCCTGCCCCCCTCACACTGTTGGTGGAAAGGAGGGAGGGAGTAGGGGGGAAAGAATGGTGTCTTTAAGGGTTTGTTTTACTTCTCATTATCTTCCTTCTAACTCTGTTAGTAATAAATTTCACTTTGGAACTTAAGTTGAGCCTTTTTGGTCCTTGAAGCGTTTTCTCCTGGTTCCTTATCTCAACTCATGAGCCCTTGTGTTAAGTTTTTTCTTTCCCCCTTCTGCCCAGCTGTGGCAGGGGAGAGAAAGAGTGAGCAGCTCTTGTGGGTGCCTGGTGTTTGGCCAGGGTCAAACTACAAGAAAAATACAGGGTTTGTTTGGGGTTTTTTGTTGTTTTGTTTGTTTGTTTATGGTTTTGTTGGGATTTTTTGTTTGTTTGGGTTTGGGTTTCTTTGCTTTGGTTTCCTGTGCTTTTGTTTGTTTGTTTTGGTTTGATTTGGTTTTGTTTTTTGAGAAAGATCAAGGAATGGCTTAAATGCCTTTTCTTAAAAAGAAGAAGGGAGAAATGAAGTTCTGTTCAGATAATACTAAGGTACAGCTCTAGGCTCCTGAGGTAAGAACTGGATATGGATATAGACATCAATTTAGTTATATGAAAAACAGACTCTACAGAGGATTTTGTAGATAGTAGGAGGATTTTGATTTACTACATAAATGCTTGAGAAAAAAAGTTACAAACAGCTGGGACCCTGGCATTCATTGTAGCCAATAAATATTTGATCACTCATTAATCAAATGGCAAGCTCTGGTGGTATTTTATGTCTAATCCTGGTAAAGACTGATGAATCCTTCAAGATTCCACAGAAAACAATTCTAAAACAACAAGGAAATGATTGTGCTTATATGAACTGTAAGACAAACAAAAACTAGCATGTTAAGACCCTAATTTATCAAGTGAGGGGTTTAAATATGTTAACAGAGGGTTTATATGATTAAGATGGCATTCTGCTGACAGCACTTTGAGTCAGTCAGGTAGGCAATAACTCCAATGTGAAAACTCTGTAGTGTCAGAAAAGTGAAACAAGGAGACTCTTTAGAAGAACGAGTTTTGGTATTAGAGATAGAGTAAGAAAAATGTTATGATCAACAGCAGACAAAATAAAAGGTTTTCTTCAGAAGCCGTACTTTCATGGTTGTCATGCATCTTAATATCTATACTTCTTTTAAGCATAAAAAAGAATGCTAAAATCTTAAAAAAGTAATGAAGAATTTTAGTGAGAAGTGAGTAAATACTCCCAAACGCAAGACAAAAATGGGGTTTATAAAAACCCCATCACTAAACTATTCAACTACCATCATCTCTAGAATCATAAATCAAATGTTAATATCAGTATTTCAGTGGCTAGATACCTGCCTGAGGGATTTTTTAATGTAATTCCACTGAAAATTCATAATTTGACAATCACTTAAAATAAAAAGTGATTGTGAAAGTTATACGGTTTTAGCAAGTAGACTAATTCCCTGAAGAGTCAATGCTTTGATTACCCCTTAGAGGAACTAACACCAAAGATTACAAAAACTGCCTGCTTTATCTGAACTGCCTGCTTTATCTGAGATATGTAAATTAATCTAGGGATTGTTTCAATGAACACACATCTTTACTTCAGCAAATGCAGATATTTAGAAGTTGAACATTTTTGCTATAGTAGACTATAGCAAAATGTTGATAATGGCTATGTCAGGAAAGGTTTTTTAGGCCAAGAGCCTTTTTTTTTTTTTTGAAGATGAGAGAATATACAAACCCAAGTCAAACACTTGCTTGATTCAGAAGGTCAAGGTTTCAAGTCAGGGCAAGGAGAACCCTCATCCACAACTTAGAAACTCATCCTTGCTGGCTGTCAGGTTAATTGGATTTCAGGGAGCATGACTAGTAAGATTTTCCCTGAAAACTGCAGTTGAAGTAAAAATGCATATGGCCAGAAGGGGCAATTGACTTACTGCATATTATTACAAACCTCGCCTTTCATCATCTGCATTTTAATCTAAAGCTTGAAACCTTCCCACCCATCTTAACATGGCTTTTTGTCCTTGTGTTGAATAAACAAGTGTCTGTTGCTTCTAATATCCTCCACAAGGAAGAAAGTGGCCAAGTGGTAGAGATCACACATCTTAGTTTTTCCTTTCCTGCACACTCTATCTGAAGTACAAGATTGCTGTAGGAATAGGACTACTTCCCCTTTCTTCATCAAAGATGAAGGACAAAGGAAAACCTGGTTTGGGGGTTGTTGGAGACGGAAATGTTATAGTTTATGGCTTAAACATCTTCATGAATGACTTTTGTCTATTACAGCAAAACTGTATAACAAAAGCTGCATCGAAGACCACCACGCCCTGAATGGGGCCCTGACTGAGGTCCTGGACTGCAAGTTGATGGAGATATAAAGTGACTCAGATGGGGGCTGGGGGAGAAGAATACATTCAGAGGAGGATCAAACCTAGAACTTCGGGGAGGGGACCACAGCCCCAGGCTTATCTGCTGTCAGGCTCACACAGACCCCTGCATAAAACAGGGGGAGAAGGAGAGGTTTTGAGTGTGTAGTGAAAGAGCCTCTGGTTCAAAGCAGTGAACGCCCATCCTCTGCTGTGCAGACCAGCTCAGCTGTGGGGCCCTTTCACCCTGGGAAAGAACTGCATCCATGTGAGGGACAGCACAGGGGGTGTCATGGCCCATCAAAGGCCCCCTCAAAGGGGTGTCCAGACCCTGCATCAGAGCACTGCAGATGATGCAACAGATCCACAGTGTTGCAAGGGACAGTGGCAAACTTGCCCTCCCCAGGGGAGGCACCTGGGTGTTCCCACCTGTCCCAAAACATATATTAATCCACTGGATTCTATATTTTTCAGTGAGGGGGACCCTCACCACCAAGAAGACCAGACAGAAGGGATCAATGAGACATCATTGAGATCCTTGGGAAGGTGATACTCTTCCACCTAATCCCTCCACATACACCTCCTCACACACCTCCTTCTTTCTGTCTGTCTTTCTGTCT
>VYZT01001003.1:18977-29871 GCA_013400735.1 Pomatostomus ruficeps | reverse complement strand
CTGCCTGGGGAGTGCCATAACAAACTATATGGCATCTTCTCATATACTGGGGACTTCTGCTCTGTGTCTAACAAGTGTACTGCCTGTAAAGCTGTTAAGTGTTTTGCAGTATATTAGCATGATGAGGGCTGTAAATGCCCTAGGAAAATCCCCACCAGCTGCACTGGGTTTAGTCTTTTTATGTTAAGGCCCTGCAGCCTTAAACAGACTAGTTTGTGCCTGCAGTTGATTTGTACTCCTGTGTTTGTTGTGGCTCAGGTAATCCACCCAAAGGGAAAGCAAACCTTGTCTGGCAAATGCAGATTCACAAGATGTGTTTTGAAACATTGGAACAATGTTACCAAGGTATTTCATTATACAGATCAACCAATGTGCTCTACTTCTTCCATCAAGTAGATGTGGAGAGAGAAAGTCATAGTTTAATTTGGAAAAAAAAAAAATAATTCCTAAGACTGGTTTCAAAGCCAAACCAGACCAAAGCAAGCAATAAAAATAGGACATTGAGATATCTGGAAAATACTTGAAGGCTGGAGTGCTTTCTGTACAATGTACCAAGAGAGACAGGTCCTTCACAGTAATTAAGAAATCAAACATTTTAGCCTGACATACACTACTGTGTTTCATTGTTGTGGCATTCTTCAGATGAGAACTCCAAAGGCAGAAATGTAGGAGGTAGGATCCATCTTCCACTTGTGATCTGATTATAAGAAAAGCACTGAAAATATTTATGCTTACATAAAATCCTATCATACCTCCTAGAATCAGAGGCAATCTGTGCTTTTGCAGTTCATGTTTCTACACATGGTTTTGAATTCCTCTACTTGTTTTCAAAATAAAAAATTAAAAATATTTTACGTAGTGGATTTGGGGATTCTAAAACATTTTAGGAGGGAAATTAAGATGAAGGAACTTCTAGTTGCAGGTGAGAATGAACTATGTGATCACTTCTGTTGGGCAGTGGGTTGAAAACAGTGTCTGAAGGCTTTAGCAGGCAAGAATGTCAACAGTCTGTTAGCTGATAACAGCCACTGTTCTCCAAACCTATGGCAAAAGGCAGGTAATTCAGTATCCGTCTTTTGATATTACTGAGAGTAAAGTGCATTCAACCTTGAAGAGCCAACTTATGTATTAGCAGCGAGACATTAGTCCTGATTGTTTCTTTGTAATTGTATAAGTTTTGACATTAAATATTCCCAATAATTATAATGCTAATTTCTCTCTCTTTGTTTGATGGTGTTTCTCCAGACTGTGGCTGTCTGAGCTGACAGCTAAAAATTGCCAGATAAGCAGCAAGGTCTAAAGAATGGAATTTTTCTGTCTCATTTTTCTTCAAGGTTTGCTACTGGGGCACATACAGTGCACATTTTAATACCTTCTTCCTGCAAACACTTATGCACATGTTTAACCTTTTATATGAGAATAATCTGCAGTATCTTACTGGCAATAAGTATCAGATCCTATGGATATGATGATCTAAAAAGATCTTTAAGGTCCCTTCTAACCCAAATCATTCTATGATTCTATAATATGTAGGTCACTTTAAGAGCTAATGGCCTCAAATTCCTCTTATGGAGGAAATGACATGGAAAATGTGAAGAATTGTCACTAGTTTCTTATTTCATTTTTCCCTTCATTTCATCAAACCATAAAAATATTCTGTAGTTGTATTGGATTACCAGAAGTATCAGCTGAAAATTCAAAGGCTGAAAATTCAAAATATAACTGGTAGGGCTTTTTTTCCCCAAATATATCTCATAAATGGTGTTGTAATTAATTTTTTAAATAAAATGTTTGAAAATTTTTATTACTAAATATGTGGTTTAATCTACCATACACCAAGATGGTGCAGTTGGTCTGTGAATATTTTCAGATTTTCACATATATGGAATACTGCATTTAATCTCAATAAATACATTTCTCAGATGAACACAGCCACAGGGTCAGATTTTTTACCTTAATGAATGGAGAATATGAGGATGTCATGTTCTCCCTATGTTCATATTTCTACCTTGCCCACTTCTTGCTGACATTCAACACAGTTTCTAAATTCAGCTTATCTATCTGCATGCTTAAATGCACCGCTCTTCATTTTCTGCTGAGACTCAAGAAATATGATGAGACAACTCTTATCTAGAAGGATCTGCACTGAATTCTGTCTCTGATGCACAACATCCCAGTGGAGTATTGGATTGTTTATCTACTTGCACTCAAGCTTATCTTTCACATCTCATGATGTAGTACATTAAAACAAGGCTGTTGCCCCATTTGTTTGTTCCTGTTTTACCGCTGGCAGTGCCCTGGTCATGTGTTGTGCAATGGTTGCACTGCGCTTTCTTAAGCATTTACCTTCTATAATGACCAGGATTAACTATATAAATTCTCCTGGTGCTTAAATAGCTACAGAGTAGGGGCCCTGACTGTTATAGGCACTGTACAAGTGGTGACAACCGAAATATTAGTAAAATCATAGAATTGTTTGGTTTGGAAAAGACCTTTAAGATAATTTAGTCCAACTGTTAACCTGGGATTGACAAATTCACCACTAAACCATGTCCATAAGGGCCATATCCATGTCTTTCAAACATCTCCGGAAATGGAGATTCCTCAACCAGTTCCCTGACCAGTCTGTTCCTGTACTTGACAACTCTTACTTGAAGAAATTTTTCCTAACATCTAGTCTAAAGCTTCCCTTGTGCAACTTGATCTCAATAGTTGGAAAAAAAGAAAGGGGGGGGGGGGTAGGTATTGTCATAACTAGACTTTTAGAAAGAAGCCTGTATTTTAACTGTAGCAATTAAACTGTATTACCTTATATACTCTACAAAATATAATTTTAGATGTGTATTATGGATCTTTGAAGTGTATGAAAATTTTTGTAACTTTAAAATGCAAATCCATACATATAAATACATATCCTTGAGCACAGTGTATTGTCCTAACCCTTACTTGTTGGCAACCAGGCAGATTTCTAAGTTTCCAAGGTGGAATAATTATTGCATGCCTATACAAACCTTCACATATTTTGAAGGCATTATGCTAATATCTTTTAGGTAGTGGCTAAAGTATGTCCCCTTATCAAAAACAGGCAACATGTATTTTTATTGTTTAATAGCAGTCCAGAAAAACTGTTTTCTGAGTCCTATTTTGTGGAAATTTTGTCTTTCATAATTATCATCTAGGATATGAGTGACTTCTTACAGGCTTTACTGAACAAAGGATAATATAAGCATGAGCTCTAATTCTTTCCCAATTAACAAATTTTATCAAAAAAATAAGCCTCAAAAACACTTCTTTGCCTTTTTCATCATCAGTAATACCATACAAACTCTTGTAAGATAATTCAGACAGTTTTTTACAGAAGTTATTTTTTTCCTACAATCTCCTAAATCTTTATGACAATAACAGCACCAGTGTACCTGGCATTTCATTAAGGTGGCTATACTGGATTAGAGCACTTCTGAAAAGTGAATGAGTGACCCATTCCCCATGTTTGCACATCATATTTAAATCCCAAAGTGCTATTAGGAAAAGACAAAGCTGCAGTGCACGCAGGCAGTGCAGTGGGTGGGTTATCCAGGAGATCAATGAGATGTGTGAAACTCTGTAGAGTACAGGTGTCACCCACACCAGAGAGCTGAAAGCTGCAGTGAACTGTTCATGGTTACAGATTAACATGATTTCATATCCTTCCTTTCTTGCCAAGCCCAAGATTTTTGATCTATGGGAATTAGAATGAAATAAGTGAAAGAAGCCATGGTTTAACTTTGAATGACAAGTCAGAATTTTTTTTGGTGATGGGGAAGTATTTTGTTTCTGTGTTATGGCCACTCATACTACATGGTAACTGATAGGTTCAGGTGGGTGCAGCTAACACAGCACAGTGTGCATTGCACTAGTTGGAGATTAGGACTGGGAACCCCAGTCACAGGACAAGTGAGCAGTGACAGCACTAATTTGGAGGATTGCTCTTCTCTGAGTAGATAAATGAAGTAACAAGCTCACCATAGAAACAGCATTTTAATACAGAGCAGTTGCATAAGCAAACTACAGCAGGAGGTGTGGGAGGACCCACTAGGCAGGGAACTTGCAGCATGGCCAAGGGATTCCCTTGCCCAGAGAATGGATGTTTCCTCTCAGCAGAACAGAAGTATGTTCTCAATAAACAGAGAAACTGTTTCCTGGAGTCAAAATTCAGCAGCCATCATGATATACAGCTACAAATATCAGAACTGTTAGATTCAAGTCATAGCTCAATGACTTCTCTAAACTGAAAAGAAATTAAATACATCTCTACACAGAGCCAAAAAGAAATCTTTACAAATGTTTCCTTACATAAGGTACAGACATTTCCCTAATCAGCCACAGCATTCCATGGTTCCAATTTCAGAAAGCACATAATTTTTTGCCTCCCTCTGTTACACATGCACTATCTACAGGAAAAGCATTACCATCAAGGGGTAAAAATGGTTTGCTGACATCCAGCTGTGATTTTTTTTTAAACTCCTGCTAAAATGACTGTTATTTCATCCACATTGTGCATGTTTTCACAGTTCCAGAACTGGGACCCTCATGGAAACCCTGACTTACGACTGTGTTTGCAGTTGCAGAACTTTCCTCCTGTCCTTACTACTTCTCCTTCTCCTTTTGAAGGCACCAGCAAAGCATATGGCAAATTTTTCGGTGACATGGAGAACCACTACATCTCTGCCTTACTGGCTCCTTTTTGCAGTAGTGTTACTCTTCCAGAGCTGGAGGCATTTGTGTAGAAGTAGGGATAGTATGACACTTGTTAATTCTCTACATAGCAGGTCATGACTAGTTTACACTTTTAGATTACTAGGAAAACTTACCAGGGAGCAAATGACAGATTGCTGGCTTGTTAACATTCCCATTGTGTAGTCTCCTGTCTGACAGTGATTCCCTTACACTTGCTTCAACAAGCTGTATAAAAATCTCCCCTATGCAAATTGCCCTAGCAGTAGACAGCAGTAAATTGTGACTGGAGTGACTCACATGAAATCTAACTCCTCAAAAGCTGTTCTCTGTACAAGAGCACTCAACTGCTCCACTCTGTAAAAGCTATCACTTCCATCTTTCTACCAGTGGATTGTGCCACTCATGAGAGGTAAAGCAAAGTAGAGGTCAGTGACTTGACTCTTTATGCAAGTTAATTGTCTTAATCCATTCCTGGCAGTGTCATTTTCAAAAGCCCATTTATCCCATCCAGGGATAAATTGTAGTACTGACATGGAAGTGAATTAATTCTATCAAATTTGCTACATCTCTTGGCAGCTAACAGCTAAGCAAACAAGAGATGTCTTTCAAAAGCTCATCTTTAGTGTATTTATGTTGTTCTGCCCAAAATGAAGTGTAAACAAAAATAACCTGGTATTAGAATTAAACATTTAATTTCAAACTTCAGTCTTTTTGAGGGTGTCACTTTTTTTTCTCTAGTTTAATAAGACCACTTAGAACTTTTGAAATTGATGTCACAGAATTTTACATTGAAAAATCTGGAAACAGGAACAGTAGTATATATTTCTGTTCATACGCTGCTTGAGTCAAAGTAAAGACTGAACCTCTGAAGTCTACACAGAGTAAGAACACCTTGTCATTGGAGCTTTTGGCTACTCCGGGTCTCATTCAGATATTTGTTCCTTGAGTGACACAAGGAGACAGAATCTTGATCTCAAAGCATCAACATTTTTGGCAAAGTAACAAACCATGATGAAATTTTGAGGTGGCAAAATATCAGTAGCACTGGAGCCTGTATTTATCCCCTTCCTGACAAATGTCAACCAAAGTATGCAGCAGAAGGGCCACATAGGGCATGAACAACCCTTGCAAAGAAGAAGAAAATCCAAGTTCGTAACTCTCTTCTTTAATGGGAATAAAGTTACTGCTAGTTTCAACATCACAGTGTTGTATGAGCAAAGCGCACTCCAAAGACTTACCAAAGTTAAAGGCTCTCTCCTCTCTCAAAACCTATGCTTATGACAATAGGTATTTTGAATTGCAATAAATATTATATATATACATATATATTTGTATATATATATATATATATATATATATATATATGTATATATATATCCTTTTTTTACATTCCTTCACTCTTCATTTGAATCACATATGGTTTAGCAAAAAGGCTGGTCAAAGCAGGGGTAACACATTACAGGACACTGTCAAATAGATTAGTAAAAATGCATGATGCTGATAAGACATTTTCAGAGTGGGAAGTGTACTCAGAACAGATATGAGGAAAGTATTGCAGCAAAACAGCCTTTACAACTTCTTTGTGAACACCAGAGAGAGCTCTTTAATATAGGGACATTTGCTGAAAAGCAAACATATAGTATAGGGAGAAAAAAGTCACAAAACTATTTTCCTTTAACAAATATTTGTTTTGCTCTAAAAAGATAAACCTTTTAATTTGAGAAATGGTGAAATTAAGAAAATGTAGATAGTTCTGTTTTCTCTTGCTGGTATTCTGTGGCCTCATGACAAATTGCTACTACATATTTGCATAAAATATAATGAAGCTCATTCAGCAGACAAATAACATTAAGGAGTGGTGTTTCATAAAAAGATAGATAAAATGCACTTATTAGAAAGCTGTTTTCATTTTCTTTTAGCTTACCTTCTTGCGTATACGTGTGTACACTGAGGCATACCTTGTTATCCATCTATTAAAATTATAACTGGTGTGATTGCCTCAACATTGGGGAGATAATGACTTAATTAGACTGTTGGCAATAACAGAGTCATCTTTTTAAATCACGCCAATTAGCATTAGAGTTTTTTCCCTCAGGTGTCCCAGGGATCCCTTTTGGTTTCCTTTATTGCTTGAGATAAACAAAATAATTGTTTTTACCTATATCTCTGATAATTACTTCTTTTCTCTATTTTTTATTATTATTATTATCGTTGTCATAAAGAGCTGGAGTTGTTGATTGCAGTGTGTGCTGTTTTTGGCTGGGACAGAGTTGATTTTCTTCACAGTTGCTTGTATGGGGTGGTATTTTGGATTTATGTTGGAAACCGTTGAGAACAAGGGAATGCTTTAGTTATTACTGAGCAGTGTTTGCACAAAGGCAAGGCCTTTTGTCTCCTCACCCCATCCATGAGGAAGCTGAAGGTTCATAAGGATTTGGGAGGGGACATAGTTGGGACAGCTGACCCCAAATGACCAAAGGGATATCCCACACCATATGATATCATGTTCAGCATGTAAAGCTGAGGGAGGAAGAAGGAACAAGGGATGTTTGGAGCGATGGAGTCTGTCTTCTCAAATCCCTGTGAGCTGTGATGGAACTCTGCTTTCCTGGACATAGCTGATCACTTGCCCGTCAATGGGATGTGGTGAAAGAACAGTTTTTCTTTGCTTGTGCACAGCTTTTGCTTTATCTATTAAACTGTCTTTATCTCACCCCCTTAGTTTTCTCACTTTGACACTTCTGATCATCTCCCCCATCCCACTGGTGGGGGAGTGAGGGAACAGCTCTCAGGGGCTTAGTTGCAGGCTGGGGCTAAGCCACAAAACACTGCCAGCTGCAAAGAGTCTTGGCAAACAGACTTATCCCAGCAGTATACTGAAATATTGAGTTCCTAAATCTGTAAAGTACTGCTACCCTTCCTCCTGACCTCAATTTACAACAGTATACTGCCATGCTATTTAATAAAGTGTTCTGGAGTGTGTTAAAACACTGTGCTGTACTTTCTTCTTTGATATTAAAAGTTGATAGTAAAAATTATTAATAGTAAAGTTTCTGAGACATAAATTTGATGTATAGTTTGGCTTGATCACTGACCATCTATTCACACATTGCAGGCAGTTCTTTGTGTAACTGGCTTTTTTTTTTTTTGCAATAGGAGGCAGAGATTGTTTCCTAAACAACTGGTGCTTCATCCAGTACGGAAAATCAAAGCATCTCAAAACCAGCATATTTGCCTATACTGGAAATACATCAATGTGCATGTTTTTAAAAAATATAAGGGAACAATAGAAGATAGGTTGATGATTCAGTTAACTGTGTGTTATTAAAAATGGAAAGCAATGTACTGAGACCAGTGTTTTGGAAACTGTGCAACAAGAGTAAATATCAATAGACACAGCCATTGAAAATATGTGAGGAATGGATTTCAGGTAAGGATAGGAAAGGACAACATGTCACCCTTATTCCCATATCCACCCAAGATCAGAACGGATGTGTGCCTTGCTGATGTCATTTTTGCCAGATAATATGGATATTTCATCAATACAATGTACTCCTTCCATGTCAACATATTAGTCCCTATTTTTTATGTTTTCAAAAAATCCCCGCTAAGAACAAAGGATCATTTTAAATTTATGGGATCATGATGAGGACTTGAAAGGCATAGGATCTGATCCACTGCTGTATATGCCAAAGTTTACTTAGACCTATGGTAAACGTACATGAATTTTGAAATACATTCAAGTGAAAAGAATAGAAACAGAAACATTAAATAGTACAGTGTTGTTACTATGGGTTATTTAAGCTTCTGCCTTTCTATCTCAAGTGGGATATACAACAATGAGAAAGATCCCACTTGAGATAAATCCTGAGAAGGAAGTTTCTCATTCTATAAAAAAGAAAAAACACAACTCCCCACCCCACCGGTTCTCTTTCTCCATTGTGCCGAAACCTATTTCCTTTGCAAGTCTCTAGATGGCCAAATCCATGAGATTTTGGAAATCTTAGGAAGAGCAGGATGCCCAGCTATAATGTTGGTGTTCTAAAAAATAGACCAAAATTAATACATGCATTAATTTTCAAAAGATAAATTCTAAAGTCTTTCATATGAATGTCCATAAAGTCAGAGGTATGACCAGGATATAAATGCAAGGTCCCAGTAACCATTAAATAAGAGATTTATGTCACCCACCATCTCAGTAAATGTTGGATTTTGGTTATTTCTCATATTCTCTTCCTCTAATCTCTTCTCACAGAAACACATACACAGTGTCACTGCTAAACCTTTCATATCACCTTTATTTGATACAGCATAAAGTCCAACAGTATTGTGTATGAAGCCTCACCTTAGCCCACGTGTAGTCTGATCTCCAGTTAAATCCCATTAGAGAATAGAAGTGCACCCATCAAGCCCAACTGATTGCAAAGAACAGCTTGCTTGTTGCATGCTGGTTTTCTACAGGAACTCTGTGGTGTCTTGTTAATCAAAATCATACTAGTTAAAAAGACTGAAAGAAACCAAATGAAGATTTTTTCATCTAACAGCATAATACTAATATTCTCTACCTCACTTTCACTAAGTTTTTTTAAGATTAAAAACAACAAAGGGAATTGCTAAAAGCTGGAATACAGATTTTAGGCCTGGTTATTTTAAGCCTCTGTAGCTAATTGAAATTTATTGATCTGTATTGTAAGTGCTGGCTTCTACATTCCAGAGAAAAAAAAGTCAGAGAGATTCATGCACCACCACAGAATCCCTATGTGTGGCTTGCACAGCCTTCACATCAGATCCATGAAGGGACTTTTTCAAGTCATTGCTATCCTGACAAAACCATCTAATCCCCAGGTCTGAGGTGGGGACCCTTGCATGAAGGGAGTGTGAAGACCTGTGGTTTCTGTTGCCTGTGGTTTCTTCTTGGTCTGCTCTCTGAAAACCACCAAACAATCAGGAGTTAGGAGGCGGCTTAGGCTGCATATTCCAAATCCCAAGGGCCTCCCATGAAACTCACTGTGTGTCCTCCTCATGCACAGGGGAAGGCAAAAGAGGTAAAATGGGGAAGGCAGAAGAACACAGTCACCAGAGCAGTGCATGAAAAATCAGGAAGACTAGTGGTAGTAGGAGAAAACCTTGTTTAGGCTGGTGCAGCTAAGTCAGAAGTAACATTAAAGAGAATCTGTGCTGAAGATTAATAGTCATTAATTGTATTCACCTCCTGTTATCTTGCTCTTCACTGAGGACAAAAAATGAAAAAATCGTTAAGTCTTGCTGTGAAGCCAACCTCTTCAAGGTCAATGCCCCAACACAGGTTTCTTGCTAGCTGCTGCCAGGGTTTTGAGTTAATTGGACCTGACCCTGAAAGTCTGTTAAGTGTTAAACATGCACGTGTTCTTTGCAGACTAATATCTATATTGTCCTGATGTACTCACAGAATATCTAATGAACAGGATAGGGTAGCGAAGCTGGGCAGTCAGTGTATTGCCTCGGCATGGCATGGACCTTCTGTCATGGAGCATGCTCTGACTGGGGGAGTGTCGTGGTTTGACCCTGGCTAAGTGCCAGGCACCTACGGCAGCCGCTCACTCGTTCCCTCCCCTGCCACAGCTGGGCAGAGGAGGAAAGGAGAGGGGGAACAAAAAAACCTAGGGAATTAACTCAAAGGTCCATGAGTTAAGGAACCGGGAGAAAATGCTCCAAGGACAAACCAGGCTCAACTTAAGTTACAAAGAGAAATTTATTACTGCCCGAGTTAGAAGGAGGATATGAGAAATAAACTAAACCTTTAAAAGACACCCTTCTTTTCACTCCCCACCCCTCCCTCCCTCTCACCAACAGTGCGAGGGGGGCAGGGTGTGGAGGGTTTAGGTCAGTCCATTTCTAAGATCTTCTTTCCCTGTTTAGGGAGAGGAGTTTTTTTCCTCTGCTTTTGCCATGGGGTCCTTCCCATGAGAGACAGTTCTCTGTGAACTTCTATGGCGTGGTTTTTTACTTGTCCATGGAATGCAGTCCTCCAAGGACAAACTACCCCAGCATGGAAGCAGGGGGCCCCTCTCTCTCCAGCCGGGTCTCCCACCTGGACTGCAGTTTCCTCTGACATCCACCCACTCCAGTGCGATCACCTCCTTCGCAAACTGCGGGACTTTTATCTCAGTCTCTGTCTCTCACTGGGCTGCACCTGCTA
>VYZT01001003.1:0-18884 GCA_013400735.1 Pomatostomus ruficeps | reverse complement strand
ATTGGTCCAGACATGGCCAGTGGCATGTCCATCATCTTCAGAGCCATCCGAGATTGGTTCTGCTGGAAATGGTGAAGAATTCCAGAAACTTCTCACAGGAGCCATCTTTATGGCCCCCTCCCCTCTACTAAAACCACAACAGGGAGCTACAGCACCCAAATATCTTCTTTTAGAAAAAAGAAACTTCCAGCTGTATGGCCGTGATCTGGACTGTGTTTATCCACTGCATTTACAAACCTGTCAGTATTCTTGAAATCAAATATACATAAGACATGCTAAAAATTAGAGTATTTCCATTATTTTTCTGTATGCACCGTTGTCCCACAACAGTTCCATTTAAGTAACCAGATAACAGACAGGAGGTCAGATTTCAGATAGTTACTGTGGTCCATTCACAAGATGACAAATACTAAGATCTATGCTTTTCACATCAGTATTAAGGTGTATGCTTTCAACATGAGTGGAAATCACAAAGTGAATGCAAGTTATAAATATTTCATGTAAGTAAAATCAAAGGAGGCAACTGTATTGCATTCTATTATTCTCTCTTAGCTGTTCTAAATATATTGCCTTTGGTATAAACAAAATCAGATAATGCTCTCTGCTTTTACTTGGACAACTGAAGATGGATGATAAGGTTCAGATATATCAGAGTAAGCCTATTTTTTCCCTAATATCTTCTTGGATGCTTGTGCTTTACAGTCCTTCACTGAAGAACAAACAGATCCTGATATTACATACAGGTAGTCACCATTAAATGACTTCAAACACTGGATAAACTTTTACAAGGAACATGCTACACGTTTGTCCTGGTACAACACTTTTGTTCCTTTAACATCTCCTTTATTTTACTTTCTCGAGTAAGCTACTGTACCGGCAGTCTCTTTGTACTGATTTCTGTAGCCACCTTCACTGGTAGAATTTTCCCACTAGATTGACAGTCTGCAGTTTTTGCACATTCAGATGGGGGTACTAGGTCTTTTTCTTTGTCTTCCTGTCTGTGAAAAGACCTTGAAAAAGAGCCTGGATCTAGTTATTCACCCTCAGACAGCCAACTTTTAAGATAGCTTGCCTACACAGTCAGAAGGTGAAATAATCTTTTAAATACAAAGGGCAGCATCCTCATCTGCTGAAACTTCACAGAGTGTCACGACAGCTTCTTCTCAGTTCCCTTTTGACACAGTGCAAGTCAGGCTGAGAAAGAGAGAGCACAACCTTGACTCCAGGGGTTCCCTGGATTTCCCCTATTATGTATTAGCTCTGTCTCAAGCTTGAAGAGTTCAGAAAATAATCAAGAATTAATGCAAAAAAGTTCCATGAATTAAAGGATGAAAAAGTATTAGGCGTGTTTTGCAATATTTTAATGTGTGCATTCACCCACAGAGACCATCATGGACTTCATTAAATAAATAAGCTTATGTACACTCTGTGCCAATTAATGCATTAATCTGCAGAAGGGATATGGTATTTAGGCTGCAATCTCTAGGCTTTTAGGGTTTGGATGATGCAAGCTAATGATAAATTTATACACAATATAAACTCATCTACACTCATTATAAAACTGTTATGCATAACTTCTTGAAACTTCACACACAAAACATATTTTAGAATTATTATAGGCGCAATCCATGAATTATAATTTGATATTCATTTTCTAATCTATTTTAAATCAGCTTGAAAGTATGCACTACAGGTACCCATAATAGTTTCTGAGCCATCCTCTAGATTCAGCTTTCACAACAATTATCTGTTTTTATTAGGAAACATTTTAGTTATAATTAAATCATATGCCTATTTAGTGTAGGAGAGGTTCTACAATAAGGCAAAGAAGTTCTAGTGTTATGGTATTACATAACAACAAATAGAATGCAATCTGCATTATTCCTATTTTAAATATTCAGTTCCTACACACAATATTATGCTAATAATACATGTATGTAACTGTCATAGACATGTAACTTCTAGTAGTAAACACAAAAACATTGGTAGTAGGGAAATTCAGGAGGTCTCTAGTCTAATTTCCTACTCAAAGTAAGGTCAGCCATGAGGTCAGGTAAGTTTCTGGGCTCTGGGATTTGTCCAGTCTGGTTTTGAAAATCTCCACAGATGGAGAGGCCACCAAGATTTATGTAATTTTGTTTAAATTAGACCAAAGAAGAATTACGGAAATAGGTTCCATTTTCTGACAACTCAAAGTTGATATACATTTGAATTTGCAGGAGATGATTGCAAAAGCAGAAAAAAAACATTCTCACATCTAAAATGTGCCACAGTAGTATCTTTTTATGATATGAGTGAACAGTGCTATACAGAAGCCTTTGTTCAAATCTTGCCCAATAAGTTATTACATCTCAAAATATTATGCCCTTTGGAGACAATCATCAGGCCCCTCTGCACCTGAACTTCCTCCATCAATACTGCAGAATTAAGTTATCTCATTATCATGCAGGGGTGTTGGGACTCGTACTTCATTAGCATCTTCAATGCATTTTGTCACCTTCAGGAGGCAAGCACTGGTACTGGCAACAGCAGCAACACCATCTCCATATACAAACAAGGTCACACTGCAAGGGAGGATTAATGGCACAGTTTTACTTTTGCAAATTATAGCAAAAATACCTTAATTCGGATTGGCAGACAGATCCTGCTGTGCAAGTAAGAATGGCCCCAAAAGATGATATAGAAGACAAAATATTAAAGAGCAGAAATAATTTTAGAAGTCAGAATAAAAGTTGAAACTGGAATCCCTGATCTCACTTCCAGCCTAGTGCAAGAAGGACACGGAGCGGCATCTGCATAGACTCTGTGCCAGTGAGGAATTTCTGTCACTCCTAACACAAATCTGCCCACATTCAGTCAAAACTACAGGGTTCTGAAAAATTTATTTTTTTGTACATTTAGTAGGTGTTTAGATTCTTGACTCCTAAATTCTCAGTTGATTTAATCTATATGGGCATGGCACAATGCAGAGTTCCTCAGGAATTCTTCAGCTTCAGCTTCCAGCTGAAGTTTGGGGTTGTTGTGGGTAGGTGGGGTGGCTTTGGAGGTCTGCTCTGCCTAATGCCCTCTAGCAAGGCAGCAGCAAGTTGGTTAAGGTTTGTCTCTTCACATGGTACAATAATCATTAAATGTGTAAGCACACCATATTCCACACAATCCTTGTGCCAAAAGAGGATAAGACACAAGAGTGAAAGGGTCCCATGGAGAAATGTCATGCTGTATTACGATCTGCACTGCAGACAGTCATTGCTCTTTATTCTGATGATTCAGGAACTGAAAGGCAATCTTGCTATCTGCATACAGTGCTACCAAGTCAGGTTTCTGGAGACATCACGTCATGGCCCCATATGGTTTGCATTTCTGGTAATACAAGACTCAGGTTCAAGAAGGATTTACTCCAGACCTAGGAAATATGAAATTAAAGTCTCATAGAATATGAAGGTAAGAGGATCCAGGTCTGCCACTTTCCATCACACATCCTAAATGCTAGATTTTTGGACTTAATGATCTTAAAGATTTTTTCCAACTTAAATGCTCTTATGATTCTATGATAAAAGACATCAGACACCTCCTGTGACATAATGGCTTTTTCAAAGAAAAGAGTGAGGCAGTAATTTTGAAAGCCATAGATTTTGTCAAATCAAATGATTTTCAGCCTGTGATCTTTGGAAAATGTCTGTAGTCAGTTTGCATGCACTTCAAAGAAAATGTGATCCTATGTGTTTTTTTAATGCTACCTTGGCTAATAGTTAATAATTATAATCTAACTATGATTTTATAAAAAACTAAGGACAAACAAGAATTGCATTTCACAAAACCCAGGAAAATTAATTTAGATTCTTGGTCTGCCTGCACTTGAACAAGAAAACATGAATTTCCAAGAAATGGCTAAATCAAACATGATGCATAAAGGGGCAAAATATTACCTTTCTGTAAATTTCAGTCTCATGTTGAAGTTTTCTGTTGCTTAATGAAGATATTATTTCTGGATAGGCAGTAGACCTATTCACAAGAACTCGGAAAGAAAATAAAAATCTCTGTTACACTGATTGATACTAATATTTTTGCTTTATCATGATATCCAAACTTTGTGGGTCCTGTGGGATTTGCAATATGTGAATGTGGTGCCTCCACTGATAACAAATTATGTTGATTCTTTCCTCTACTTTTCCCAAACCACAGGCATAGACAGGTAATAACCCTGCTTTCAATAACCTGGAATATCCTGAGTGGGAAGGGACCCTTAAGGATCATTGAAGTTCAGCTCCTGACTTTGCCTTCTTTAAAAGCTACTCGTGAGAGATCATTTTGCCACAGGACAGTCAGCCTGTATGTCAGCTGTGTTTTTCTGTCCGTTATTTAACCCCAAATACAGCATGAGAAGGAAACACACAATAAAGAGCATATAATGAGAAAAAATATACTCAAGCCTTTCCATTTCCCCCTTTTAGGCACCAAGCTGAGGAAGCAGTGTAAGCAAGAATTGAGAAGATGATGTAAGTAGTAAGAGAAGGGAGATGAGGAATTCAGAAGTATCTTTACAGATGAAGGTGTCACTTGCTACAGAAAACACTTCCTACAAAGTGCTATCTTCATGTTTCTCTATTTCAGCCAAAACCACATTTATTTTTCCCAGACTTGAAACCATGTGCCAAAATCAATGCATTCTACAACAGTAGTGAGTAAGAAATATATAGAAACATTTCAAAGATGGAAAAAAAGGAATTAACAAATCAGGAATTTGAAGTTTTCCCCCTAGAGAAATTAGAAAAATAAGAGAAGTGAAAGAAGTATGTTCAGGTTCAAAATGCTTTGTTAAAACAATGTTTCAATTTTAACTCATTTACCCTTCTTGAAAAATTCCAGCCTAAATCCCTTAAAATTTCAAAATGAAGAGTTATTTTATTTTATACCTGCCAAGGCTTTCCAGTGAAAACTGGCCCCACTGTGAAGTAAACATGCAAATATTCTAAAGTTGTACTTGAGATATGGCGATTGGTATTAAACTGTCGATAAGTTAAGATTATGCATAACTAAATGCAGTGGTTTCCATCATAGAGCCAGTTGCTATTCCCCCCATTGCAAACAGGAAATGACTTCATGGAATCACTTGGTGACTGCTGACAACTTAATGGAGACGGCTATAATACAATTCTGTCTCTACACAGCACAACTGTTCTCTGAAGTATATTTTCTATTGATATTTTGTAAAAATGCCTTCCATCCAGTATATTTCTGGATCTGCAAAGCATGCTTTTTCACCTGACAGCTTCATGATGAAGTTGTATGGTGTCTGACATAGTATTTCTTAATGTTTATGAGATGACACGTGCAAACAGCAAAATGAAACCTAATCTTTTAATGAATGCCTCTTGCTAGCATGCCACCATCTCCAAAAGCAGTACTTGTTTCCATTTCATGTAGCTTCATTTATTACAGGTTCTTCATTATCTCAATACCTCATATGTAATCTACTTAGAAATGAATGTATATTTGACCAAAGGATATAAATATGAAGCAACCAATTGTTGTGGTTTTAGTAGTGGGGAGGGGGCCATAAAGATGGCTCCTGATGGAAGTTTCTGGAATTCTTCTCCATTTCCAGCCAGTTGGAGAGAGAGGGGCCCCCTTCTTCCATGCTGGAGCAGTTTGTCCTTGGAGGACTGCATTCCATGGACAAGTAAAAAACCACGCCATAGAAGTTCACAGAGAACTGTCTCTCGTGGGAGGGACCCCATGGCAAAAGCAGAGGAAAAAACTCCTCTCCCTAAGCAGGGAAAGAAGATCTTGGGAATGATCTGACCTGAACCCCCACACCCTGCCCCCCTTGCACTGTTGGTGGGAGGGAGGGAGGGGTGGGGAGTGAAAAGAAGGGTGTCTTTTAAAGGTTTAGTTTATTTCTCATATCCTCCTTCTAACTCGGGTAGTAATAAATTTCACTTTGTAACTTAAGTTGAGCCTGGTTTGTCCTTGGAGCATTTTCTCCCGGTTCCTTATCTCAACTCATGGACCTTTGAGTTAATTCTCTGGGGTTTTTTCCCCCCTCTCCTTTCCTCCTCTGCCCAGCTGTGGCAGGGGAGGGAACGAGTGTGCGGCTGCCGCAGGTGCCTGGCACTTAGCCAGGGTCAAACCACGACACCAATAAAAACTCTGACTCTGCAGAATATTACATTACCTGTGCAAAAAATACTATGTGACAAGAGTAGTTGAATAGGGAGTCTCATTTAGTAGTTTTAGATATATATGTAATTATATGTAGAATTGGGAACCAAAATATAGCCAGGTAGGAAAGACAAAACTGCTTCAACACTGTAACTTCAAAAGAAGCAAACACAGAAGCTCCTGAAGATGTCTCCTAAAAATCTATCAACCCAATCAGCTGCTTGGATTCACTTAGAAAAAGTCACCTCTGTCCATGACTAGTACTTTCATTAACTATGAATAGCACAGGAACAAAGTCAAGGAGAAAGTTTCCAAGATGTTCAGGATAAATTTCAAATCGTCACAGAACACTTACGAGAGATATCAGTTTCTGCTTTGCTAGAAATAAGAATGATAATAAAAAGATTCCTTTTATTTTACTCTAAGATGAAAGCAAATATACTGTGAAAAAGGACTTCAGCACAGTATTACACTAAAGGACATTTGCCTTTTCAATCTTCATTTTATAGGCTGTTTAATATTTTGTTAAATGAAAACTGACCCTAGGAAAAAAACCCAAAACCAACATGTCCTAAACTAAATTAAGATGGATGTAACATAGCATGGATGTAACAGCATAAAACCCTGTTCCTGTTCTCTCAAGTTACCATGGAAAAAATACATAAAGCACATCTTAATCCCATGGGCAATTGCTGAAGAACATCTTCTGAGCACTTCTAAAAGCATTTAAAGACACTGAAAGTATAAACTTCTTTTCGAAAATGAGCTATAAGTGAAAAAAAGAGTGATGAGATGATAATTACTTAATTGATTGAATGGGTTATCTATCTGTCAAGAATTCCTGCAAGCCATCACGATTGCTGTGTAGAACCAAATGGTACAGTATCAAATTCAGAAGGAGGTAATCACTTCTTTACCCTCTGAACTTCTCCCTAGCAGTTCTGATTCAAAAAAACCACTTACGGCATTTTTAACATTAAGATCCAAACACTTTCAAAGGAAAGTTTCCGATTTGGAATACATTTTGCCTCTATCCTATGTGTAATTCCATGGAGTCATTCTTAATTTTATCCCTGACTTAAGTGTTTTGTAGAACTGTAGCTATGGTGGATAAAAAAAAGAAGCTGATATGGGTATTACAATCAGGTTTCATGCCAGGCAGATGAGAGCATTTCGGTATTTATGTATTTATACATATGTATTTATATTTTACTTAAGAGGCAATATATATCCAGGTGGCGATGAAAGACAACATGTGAACCATTATCCGACAGCACTTGGCCATCTGTGCAACGTTATGCTTTTCTTTAGTTAATTTTATGCTCGTTACTTGTAGTGATAGATGAGAACGAATTAAATTTTCTGAAATTCTGTTATGTATGGATAAAATTAAAGAACAATAAACGATAAATGGGTTAGCTACGGCCTAAATGACAACCATATGGATAATAAGATTTAGCATATGATAAAGAAAATTTTCAGTGGGGCGAAATGTAGTCTGATGTCTATTAACAAGGTATATTTTTTTCACTCCCTAATTTCCAAAACAAGATAAGGAAGCTTAAATGAGATTCACTCACAGTGTGGGCTGGTCTCCAACTGCTATGCTCTGTGGGGCATATGCAGGGCTAAAGTGTCTTCTAATTACTTTTGTTCTATTTAACTTTTTTTTTTTTTTTTGCTATAAATTCCTATCCATGGTTGTAAGTAACTTAATGAAGTTTAGTAAATTATACAGCAAACATATTT
The DNA here is from genome assembly GCA_013400735.1 of Pomatostomus ruficeps. Classification (NCBI taxonomy): domain Eukaryota; kingdom Metazoa; phylum Chordata; class Aves; order Passeriformes; family Timaliidae; genus Pomatostomus; species Pomatostomus ruficeps. Next base: position 10,973 of record VYZT01001003.1, on the reverse strand, counting down.
CCTGGCTTGAAGGCATGCTATGTATTTTTGATTTGCTCCTGACCTGATTTCTGAACTCTTTGCCTGAAACGGGACCAACTATTCAAGGAACCATGAAGCCACGTTAACTGCTACTGATCTAATTATAAATTAGCTTTAACTGTTTTCTTACTGAGGAATTTCTATGAGCTGGAAAGTACTGGGTTTCCATAATTTTAAAAAAATATGCAGCATCTTAGAAAAAGTACTTGTATTAACAATCAAGTTTTTTCCATTCAGTGAAATGTATATAAGACCTCAGAACTTAAACAGCTTGAATTAGACCATGACAATGGTAAAAGAAATGTAGGAAAACACAAAAAGGAAAAGCATGTTCTTGTGCCTAATTGGTTAATTCTATGTCTAACAGATATCTTCATCTAATTCTAGCAGTTAATGACTAGAACTTTATTTTGTTATGAAGTATAGCAGACCATTCTCATGAAAAGATGCCATTTATTTATTAATTTGTATTATTGTTACATAGTATTTGCTATAATATGCTGCTTATTACATTTGAAAATGTCTTTAGTAGTATGAACAAAGTTAAGTATGCAAAGGCTAACTAAGAAATATGATTGAAGTTCCCTAGTCAAAGAGGGATGATGCATGTGCATTCTTCCTCTTAAAGACTGATGCCAAAAGAATCCAGAGCTGAGGAAAACTTTGGCTTACACTTATTTAAGAGGGGTGGTCTAGTAATGGTAAATTCAGATTGAATTATAGAATCAATATGAACAAAAAAAAATTTCTTAAAAGCCACAAGTAAGGTAGTAGAGGACTTTTATATTCTGAAAAATTTCAGTAAAAAAGTGCAGTTTCAGAAAACTCAGTGGTAACAATTCTAATTCCCTCAAAGTTTCCAGAAGTATGAAAGCAACAAAGGAAGACCTTCAGTGAGTTCAGCGAGGCACACAGAAATTCATGCTATTTTATCTTCCTCTTTGAAATTGTGTTTCAAAGCCAGAAGTTAAATACTATGGTATTATATTGGTAAGGTTGTATAGTCAAATTGGTTTCACTCACTTTAGCACACGAGGCCATATGAACATACAAGGCAATCTGTTTCCAAATAAAGCCATGTTGCAGCCACACTCCTCGGGCTTCTGAAACTCAAAATGAGCTTAGGAATCCTTGGAACTGGGTCTTGCTTTCCATTAAAAGCCAAAGACCAGTTTGAGGCCTTGCCATAGTCAATCCCTTGATGGTGGATGCCTTTTAGGAAGGGGCAGTCAGAGAGTGACACATGGTGAACCTTTTTGTCAGAGCACCACTTGTGTATTGGCTAAGGTGAGGAAAGCTATTTAATGCCCAATCTTTTTTTTTTTTTTTTAGGGAACTTTTAGTAGGAAGATAAGCAATATGAGGATCTACCATCAATACCTTCCAGAAAAAACTGGAATTTCATTTGCTATTCCTTGGAAGAAACTCCAGTTGTGAAGATATAACATTTGTTGTCTTTTTAGTCAGACTGTGTTTGCCATATGGTGTAAATAGGATTAAGGAAACTGGAAAGATCACCTTCCTATTCTGATATTATGATTCATGCCATTGGACCCATGGGGAAAAACACTTATATGAATAATATTAAGTAGATTAAAGCTGATTATCTGTTTGATTACAAAAGGGACTAAAACACTGCAGAGTAACTTAATTGCAAAGATAACTGTAAATAAAAATTGTATGAACAATATTTTTGTTATCAGAAAAATAAACAGGTGTGTTTTCTTGAATCTGAGCTGTCTTAGCAAACAAGAGCTAATTTTTATCCTGCTACTTCCAGTCACATAAAGACCATCTGTTCATTCTTTTAAATTCCAATTAGTGCTATTGACTGATTTTCTACAAATGCTTCTTCTAAGCTTTGCCTGCATGCATGTTGTCCTTTGATAGAATAAATCTGGAGGAAATATGGCTGCCTCCTTGAAGAAGCTAACTGCTCTTCCCACTCAGGTGTCCCTTCCAGCAACCCAAGGCATAAAATATTAAGATATTCTGAAACTTGTGTACTCCTTCTGCAAATATATTGTAGCTGTTCTTAAACATTCTTAAAAGGTGCATCAAGAAAATGGACGGTTTGTTCAGTGCACAGCTAAGCACATAGATAAATAATTTACAAAATGAAGGAGTTGTATACTTCTTCAGGGAAGAAGAAACTGTACTTCTAGTTTTAAGCCGTCTTTCACAAGCCCATGCCCCTTTTCTTACAGAACTGAAATAAATAAATAAAAAACGCCCAGGAGAAGATCATGTTAACATGAAAAGAATGGTACACCTACTATGAAGAATGTGCTAAGGAAAGATGCAGGGGAAAATTAGCTGCAGAACAATTGCCTTTCTTTTAAAGCACACATCCAAAACTGAATAGTTTGAGCCACAATTTAGGAAAACTCAGGCTGCTCATTGGTAAAATGATTTCATAAATGAATGAAAATATCATCTACATTGATGAGAAGAATCTCTTCTGTTCTTGGCAGATGATGACCTGACATCACCTGCTTGTTTTAAAATTATCTCTCCACTGTAATAAAGCAACATCTTTGCAGACAAAGAAGCCTCTGTCACTAAAGCAAATCCATCAAGAATAAAGAAGTCATAGGTCATGTCTTCAAAATTTGTGTTGCTGTGTTACACTGGAGTGATAATATACATTACTGACATATAATCCTCATGTACAACAGTTGCAGAGGTTGAAAACAAAACTTGTGCAACTCCTCAGCTGCCTTCTGGCAACAGATGCATGGCAGGAAGGCAATTTATTTTGATGACTGGAGACTGGTGTTATTCTGCAGCTTTGACAATTACAAAATCACCTCTTTTTTATGCAAAAGACCAACTTGTCTAAAAAACCCAATCGGACATGGTAACTGCTGAACCCCCTCATGCATTATTTTGCAAACTACTGTTCAATCTTTATCCAGTCATTACACAACTGAAGATTTGGTTGCTCTTCAGCAATTTATGCTGTCATTTCTCCAGGCTAGACGGATGTCTTGCTTCATTAGACATTAGAAATTTGCCACATAATTCCCTTTAGCCAAGAATATTTTAAAGAAAGTTTTACCACTCAAAAGAATACTATTTATGAAGTGAGGTTATCAATATTTGTTAGAGTGTAGTTATGTTTTCCATAATAAGGCACACAGTAACATTATGTTAAAAGTTTTTAAACTTGTCTTTTACCTGCTGTGATAGTTTTGCTCTGGATTTATATACCACCACTCACATAGCACAAGTATTAGAAAATCTTTTACTTTTTGCACCTGATTCAATATTGAAATCTTTCCCATTTTACATTGATGCATTATTTAAATTTCGTAATGAAGCTGTACATTTTTCAGTATTTGTTTGGATTAAGAAAAGAACACAGGATATTTTAATTACTGAGACAAATACTTAAAAGTAAAAATATACTTAATATGCAAAAGTAAAGTATAAAAAGAAAAATATAGTAAAAATATTATAGGTATGTAAAGATATATACTAATAACACTGAGGTTTTTTAACATTTTTGCGTAAAGGATATTTGCTACATAAACCTCTTTTTAAAATAATTTTTCAAAAGACCCTTGTACTTTCAAGTGCTAGATCCAATTGTTAACCAACCCTGCGCGAGCCATTCTAACCCAGTGTCCCTTCAGACTGCAAAGCCATCAAACTCTGTTAAAAATGAGGTGGACATTAGCATATCTCTCAGGAGCACTGCTTAACCTTAATAACTAAACTGTTTGTTGAACCTGAGACCACATCATAGAGGTTTATCTGTGCATTTGTTCCAATAAGATAAGATTCAACACCTGTGGCAGTGCAATTGGAAATTTGTTTTTTGAATTTCCCTTTCTCAAGCAAGGGCAAACTCTCTTTTGCACAAACACAGAAATACAACAGTTATCAGCAGACTCTCAGGATATAATGTGCCTTCTAAAGGACCACTTCTGAAACAGCACAGTCCTCCCAACAGGAGAAATCCAACCAGCTATTTTAAAGGACTGTGTAAAAGCCCTTAGGAATCCCACCTCCAAACAAAACAAAAAACACACAAAAACATATAGCAGGAGAACCGGAGCAGCTGGAGTGGGACTGACCTCAACTAAACCCAGCTAACAGCCTCCCCTACAGTATAATTCAACTAATTCAAATTAGACTTTTACAGTGCAATAGGATTAATTCCAGTGAGTGTAAAGAGACAATACATACGCTGCTGAATAAAACAAGGTCACAGAGAGTCCTCTGCCCTTAAGGACAAGTGGCATAGGCTGACATACTGTATAACCCCATCTGCTCTTTGTTATCTTGCTGCTGGTCCTTTGACATTTCTGCTATTTGTAGGTGTGGGGTTTTTTTCATTTCAAACTGTATGATACAGCAGTGATGTTCCACCAGCTAGAGTGACACTTTTATAGCAAAGAATGAAACTGAGGACTGGCCCATGCCAGGTGGGTTGGAACTAGATGATCTTTAGTGTGCCTTCTAACCCAGCCATTCTATGATTCTATGATTCTATAATTTGTTTTACAAGTGCCAGAAGGCAGCGTGAGGACAGGTGGGACATTGCTGGTGTTGCCATGGGACTCATGAACTGTGCAGGTTTTGGAAAGCCAGGACTGGTGCAGTCCTTCTCCTACTGTGCATCGGGAACTGCCCCCCAAGCATTCTCCACAAACAGCTCTGGGACACTGTCTTGCAAAGACAGGACCAGGTAGTAAGGGCCCAAACCATGCCAGGAATGTGTGGTGAGGATGAGCAGCACTCCACACCCACCCTGAGACCATGCTTTACACAGTACAGATACAGCTACCAGTCAAAAGTAGATACTTGGGTAAAGCTGGTGGCTCAGTGAAAAACAGAAGCAGGAAGAAGTAAGAACTTCACTAAGAAAGAAGTAGATATGTGGTGCATGAAGAAAAAGAGTGAAATAAAAAGACACAGATACTTAGGAAAACATATGCAAAGCCAATAAATCAACTCCCAACATTAATCAGACTCTCCAAATCAATTTATGTCTTCTGTGAGAGTCTCATGTGCAATACATAATAAAGAGGGGTGCTACTAAGGCATTTACTTGAAAATGACACAAGGTCCACATGTGCACCATCACTATAATTTGTAATGTTTATAAATGCAGACAATTGTTTGGATCAGACCTTGTTATTTTTTATACATACTGTGTCCATCCTATCCTCAGTTGTTCGGAGACACTAGTTAAGTCTGATATCCATGTTTTCCTGTTCTACATCCTGAAAAACTTGGAAACTGATAAGACATTATAGAATATTTCCCCCTTTTTGATTAAAAGGAAATCCTAGTAGACAGAATACTCTTTTTATTTTTTTTTTTATTTGGTTTCATTTGATTTTTTCTGGTTCAAATAGTGATAAGAATCTTGTAGTCGGAACACAACTGATTGCACATTTTCAAATATGAAGAAACAAGACAAAATCCCAAATATGCAAATAAATTAAAAATTATGAGCTATTTTTATTTTCAGTTTTAAGCATTGCTGGCTGTTTTCTTAAGAGTTCTCTTCTCTATTGCCATCACAGGCCTGCACACAGCAGTCTTACAGTCCCCTTTGCATTTAAATTCAAATAAAAATTATAAAGTGCAGATTATCAAGACAAGAGCAGCTTAAAAACTTGGTGGTTTGCTTGGTTTTTGTTGTTTTTGTTTGTTTGGGTTTTTTTTTTAAACAGGAAATACTGATGCTTCTCTAGTCTCCATGCAGTGAATCTCTTCAAAAGCTCCTGTCAGAAATAGAAGGGGTGAGAGATGTGCAAACTGCTACAGTGGAATGAACAAAGGAAAACCTAGCAGAATTCATGTGCTCATATGTGTATGCACATGTATACATATCTTTCTGTCTGTCTGTCATCTATCCATTCCCAGACTTGCTCAACTCTCCCCAGTCATGCCTTAAATTTTGTTTTTATTTATTAGTTTTATAGTACCATACTGGGGGCATCAATACCTAGAAGACTTTGTAGTGGCACTTCAGAAACCTTAAATACTCTCTACTAAATGTTAACAATCCCCTTTTACGACGTCCTCATACCTGAAGTCTTGATTGCTGTTTTCAAAACAATGCATTGCTCAATTCAATTCAAGTTTCAAATTACAAAGGAGAAATAGATCCAGAAGCCTCCCAAGTGCTGCTCTGTATTGATGCACCAGCAAAGGGGTAAGCCATCTGAGGAGCACAGTCAAAGGCAGTGCGTGTGATACCAGCTCCACAAAATGCCACAGTTTGAAATATGCTGTCTTGATAAGTACAGCTTTCACCTTTCAAAAATTTGTTTATTTGGTAATCTTCAAAGCTAGTCTAAGAAAAAAAGATCTTCTCTTTAATTGAGGATTACTTGTCCCATCATATATATCAAAAATTTTTCACGGCTCTCAGGGCAGCTACTATTTGGAAGTAATATTTGCAGGTATAAAAATTTATCGAAGCCAGATGACCCTCCAGAATTCATAATATAGTAACATCTTTTTTGTAGGATTGCCTAATTAAAAATGAAGAATTTGGCAAGAGTCAGGATGGGAAAGGGAAATGGAACAAGTTTTCTCAAGGAGAAGAAAAACACTTCTTAAATCATGAACTGGCCTCTCATGGCACAACATGGTTTGGAACTGTGTTTAGTGCTACCCTGTTGAAAGTCTCATCTGAGAACTTTACAGCTTTTGGAAAATTGGTTCATTTTCATGCATGGTTTCAGTCCCTAAAAAAGCAAAATGAATTTAGTTCATTGATGTGTATAATGCCATAAAAAAATGGTGTGGCATGGACAGCAGTCCCTGGTTTAGACATGTGATGGTTCACATACCCTATCTGGGAAAAAGGTTCATTGTGTACTTGAGTGTAAAACAGAGGTGTACAAGTTTCCCTAAATGAGAGAGGAATTTACTGGCATGCTTTGACTTAAGTTACTTCTAATTGAACCTCAGAGTCAGCTTTCAGAGCCAGCTTTACTTTAAGCACCTTTTCATATGCTTTCTTCAGTGGAAATATCTTTCTAAATCAGGATATTTATAAATACTGTGTTTCAAGCTCATATGTTAAATGGCCATCTTAATTTAAACTTCTAAAAATCTGTCCTTTCCACAAAGTCATTCCAGGTAGTTAATAAATATATTCTATGAGTTAAGCTGTGTGTAAAGGAAGAGTTTATGACTTTCCCATCTACTCCATTAATCCCCAATTATTCAAAGTTTTCCAAGTCTCAGTGAGAAAAACATTTATGTCTTTGGGAAATAATGATTTCTGTCCCTTCAAGTACACTCACCATATTCAGGAACTTACAAAGCTGTATTAAAGAACCTATGCTTAAGAATGAGTAATTTCCCTGGATTATATTTTCATTACAGACTGTTCAGAAACTCTTACACCTTAAGCTTAGCAGCAAACTGCTGCATGCTTCTGAATACATTTTCACAGACAAAAATACTTCAGCCTCAGCTATTAGAATATTAACAGTGTAAGATTAACATTTTTGATATAAATTTTAATAATTAGGCTTTTTTCTTAAATTTGCCCTTTTTTTTGCAAAACAGTTCTCAAACCCACCAATATCTACTGCATGGAGAAACATAATCGTGTAATGAATATAAAAAGAACTTTAATTGTATTGTAGTGCACATACAGATGACTGACCCAGTAAATACATTAACCAAAAAAAAAAGTTAGAATCCAGGCTGAGGTCCTGTGAGACCCAGCTGCCAGGTGGATGCAGGGTGCCCTGGCAGGTGGCTCTCTGCCTGTACAAGGCATGTGTCAAGGAGGAGCAAAGGGGGCAAATGTCACCTTTTAAAGCAAAGATTAGGGTGTACAGTCCTGAGGCTACCAGGGCAAACCAAATCCCAGGCCTTCCCTCCAGGCTCCAAGGTGTTTCATAGAAAAGTAAATCTATGCTTCTATATAAATAATAAATGATGGAGAGGATATTTCTTCATGAGTACACTCTCATACATAGCCCATAGTGATTCACAGTGAAGACAACAGGAAGAATGAGTGCATCATGACATTGTTTTTCATGTTTATGTATAAAAGAAACAGAAGCAAAAAACTTACAACACAACCTGATGAAGGTATTTATAGCTATAAATATTTTTGGGTTCATAGACAGAATAAACCTAATTTTAAAATACCTCCTAACTCAAAATTTTAAAAATAAGGCTTTTTTTCCCTTTACCAATCACATAGAGACCTGCAAAATCTTGCTAAACCAGAAATAAGAAAGCAATTCAACTCAGGCATGACTGAAGTAGGCAGCAAAAAGCAAAGCTGGGGACTCAGCTATTTACCTTTCTTTATTATTCTGATTATTGTTAAAGCCCCTGTGAAAACATAAAAAGAAATCAATGAGTATAACCTGATAGACAGGTTTATGCAAATGCCTTTTTATTCTTTTACATATTTAAAATACATTGTGCTCTTGTACATACTTAAGGTTTTCTCTTAAGATTTAAAAAAAAATCCAAAGACTATTCAAAGAACCAGCAACCATGATCTGGGTTTGGGTTTGTTTTTTTGACTTTTTGGGGGTTTTTTTTTGAGTTATTAAAATAAGGATGGAAAACATTGCAAAATTCAAAATCTACTGATGGTGGGCCAAAGCATTTTTTCCTTCGTAGACGTGGGAAGAAAGAAAGAAAGAGAAGGGGAAAATAATATGTAAATGCACAGACATAAAAACTGCAACTATGAAGCAGGGAATTTTATCAGTTTGCCACTAATATAAAATATTTTCAGTTCATGTGCAATTTCAGTGAATAAAGGTGATTGACTGTTAAAGCATTCTCATTTAAAATGAACAATTTATTGAATAAATTTAACTTCTCTTTCGCCTTGCATTTATCTGCAAATAAAGTTCATAGTTATAAGCTGACATAAGTATATGTGTGGACATTTACGGAAAATCATATCTCTGCCTATTAGATTATGACCTTCATTCTGTGGCATGCAACAAAATTCTGCTGTTCTTTCTGCTTGTGTGATGATGAACACCACAAGACATCGCTACAGTTCCCAGGCTGTTAAGCAAAAAAGACAGAGAGAAGAATTTGGGTAAACCACTGTGGGTGTGAAGATTTCTGCATGCATATACAAACATTTTTTGCAGTTCTAAATTCAATTTCCCTGGGACAACTTGAAAGGAAATGTACCTATATAGTTTATAGGTTGATAAAATCTTTATTTTTGCTTCTACCAAATGTTACTATTTTTTTGGCTTGTGACTTCTAAAGTACAGGGCAGATGATAGTGTCTTATCCACAGTTTCTGATACTTTCTGTATTCCTGTATTCTACCTGTCTTTGTCACGTCTCCCCTTCCCTTTGCAGAGTTTTAATCCTTTCGTTTCTATGTTTCAAGGGAATAGCCTTTTTTTCATTATTTTTAATTTTAATAGCTTTATCAGCTCTAGCCCATTCCATTATTCTCTCTGATTTCTTCAACAGAAGTTATTAGGTCTTTTTGGTCTCCTCTTTTTCCTGAATGTAAGCAATTGAGTTTAACACCTCACATATTCTTTAAGAAGATTCCCTAGCATTTCTCAGCAGTGAACTTATCTGAAACCATGATCCCATTTTCTTAATCTCTCCAGCTTTCTTTGAGGTTCTACCCATTTCTATTTTTCCCTAAATTGCCTGAATAATTCTATATCACCTTCAAGTATGGAAATCTTTCTTTTAAATTACTAGTCAGACATCACTGAGGTTATTTCTGAATCTTGGGCTTGACATCCTCCTGCTAACAGCCACTTGTGAAGGATCTCATTGGAGTCCCTTTCAAAGTGAAAATGGATTATGCCATCAAGTTTCCACCATTTTAATCTATTAAATGCTTATAAACAAGCAAAGAGAGAATGTTTGGTTTTGTTTTTCTCTAGCACTAAAGATAGCACTCTGCAGTATAACATTTATACTTTTCATAATTTCACTCTCCATTAACATTGCAACTATTTGAATAGTGCTTAATTAAGATTCACTAATCTGTTACCAGAAAAAAAAAATACAAGTTTCATATATAAGATTTTATGAAAGTAATCTTTTTTACCATAGAAAACATCTACATACATGTAAAATAGGAAAAAAAAAGAATATACTGTGTTATAGTTGGTCAGCTCAGCTCAGGAAGTTGTTTATTTTGTGAACTCATGCTTTGTCTAGTGAAACTTAAAGATCAATAAGTAAGTCAGGGCACTAAGCTAAGCGTAAGTACATATGCAGTAACATAAAGTTATGAAGCAAAAGGGTGACACGTGAAAATAATAACAACAGAACAAGGCAGCTACTGTCCTAGACACGTTTTAAGGAAATTCTGTGCTGCTTTCCCCTCATTGTTTGTCTTCTAATCAATGTTTTTCTATACAATGTTTTTAATTGTTATTACAGAATTTTAAAGCAGTTTTATGGTAATCAGTGGTGACATATAGTGCTGTTGCTTAGCACTGTGTTCAAGGAGCAATATTAATAGTCTGCTAAGATTCACTGGCTAATGTTAGCCCTATGTAGTTAAAAAGAAGTGTATGTTTTTACATGGATTTTGAAGGTTTTGCCAAAAACCTGCCATTCTTGATCCTGTGATGAGTCCAATGTTCTTATTTCCAGAGAGGTGATTTTCTCTCTGGATGTCTAGGGGTTGATTCTGGTCCAACTTCCATAGATAAAATGAGTGTATCACCATAAATTAAGTTAATGAATCTGATGAAACTTTCAGTGTTACCTTTGAAAAGCAAACAAACACTACTAACAGCAAATTCACAGGTGGAAGGGAAAGCATCTAGAAGTTCTCTAAATAAGTCGCATTTACATTATTATGTGTTTTTTTAGATGTCCATAAAACTGACACTTCAGTCTTGCTGCAAGGAAAATAACCATTCGGTTCTTCATGCCTGCCACATTTTTAGAATTTTAAACCCAAGCTTTCCCTTTCTGTCTATAAGCATATACATTATATA
>VYZT01000988.1:177-45848 GCA_013400735.1 Pomatostomus ruficeps | reverse complement strand
TGGTCACCAGGCGTTTTCTGCCCCTGGGGGTTTTGTCTGAGCTGTGTCTGGAACGGTGACTGTGTTAGTCAACTTAGGGATCTTCACTGGAACAAAAAAGGAGTAATTTTTCAGTTTCAATCAATAGTTTCCTGGATTCAGGAGTGAATTTTGAACCTGCGAGGCTACATGGTCTTCTAAGCTGGGTTTCTGCACAATATTTATACAGTCATTAGGACTGTCATAAGGCACAAGTGTATGAATAGCTTGCAAATCTGCGGTTTCACCCAAAGGAGAAGAAAGCTGGTCAGTATGGAGTAGTGTTAGCAGAAGAAACTAAGGTGCTTCTGCCTCAGAGTAGCATTTGATCCTGAGGATCCTCCTCTACATGAGGAAGAGGTTTCAGCAAATGATGGTACTAATTGAATATATAAGGGTCTTAAAAATGTGGAGGGTTTACGGGTATGGATCGCTAACTCATGTGAGAGTTTGGTGTTTAGTCACCTGTCATTGTGTTCTGAAGTAACTCTGTCAGAGTAGTGGCTGCTAAATACTGAAAAATACACACACACATACAACTCTCTCCTGTTTAGTATTTACAGTATGACTTCCTAATCCCTTCCTATTCATCACTCCATATCCTTTCTAGGAGAATGAAGCAGGACAATCACAGTTCACTGGCCATGTTTTACACTGGGATTAGAAGCATCCCTCCTTTTCGGAGCTCTTCCCTCAGGGTTAGGACAGTTTCACCCTACAGTGTATCTTTGATCATAATAAATCAGTGATTTGGACAAAGTAATTCAGTGCCTGAATCGTAATTTAATTTAAAATCTTCGTTCAAGTTGTACAGCCTTCTGCTTGAGCGATCCTAAATGATAATGTAAATGGAGTTTAGTTTGCTGTGAGGATTTCCTTTATAATCGGCATTAAATCCCATGTTCCCACCTTGTCCATTGGCCTGCCTCAATAGTTGGTCTTTTCTGCTCCCTGATTTCCATTCTTGGCTATCTCAGTGCTTTGGTTTATAAAGCTTTTCCTCTCTTTGTGCCTTTTCTCACCACCTGTTTTTCTGCAATGGGAGTGTCATTTGTAGCACTGCACTGTGTGTCTCTGAGCAGGGAGGTGTCAGTAATTACAGTGTCCTTACTCTGTGGAGAACCAAACCCAAAATCTCAAGCAAGTCAGGAAAACATCATCAGTATTGCCAAGTAGATGAGATCGAGTTGCCATAGAATGAAGACTTTGTTTCACAATAATTATCAATGAAATACAGCACGTGGTTTATCCCAGTAAAGAATTTTAATCGGTAGCGTAGAAACTTTTTCACTTTACACTTTTAAAATGTTACTGTAAGTGTTCACCTTGTGAACCTTGAGATGTGCTAAAAGCAGTGTAGCAACTCGTTAGTTTTATTTTACTTCGTACAAAACAGAATATGAGATCTAAATTAACAATTACTAGGTCCAATTTTCCCCCTTGTTTTATCAGCCTTGCACAATAAAGTACTTTTGGTTTTCCTTTTTTTGAACATTGGGGAACCAGCAATATGAAATTTCCCCAATTTCTAGTATATGTATTTTCTCTGTAATGAACTTTCCTAAGTCAAATCTCTGCACATTTTTTGTCAAAGCCTATTCCGAGACTTGGAACAGGAGTGAATAAATGTCCCCAGAATAGCTGGGTTTTTAATCCTTTTGTGTTTGGTAGGTCGTAGGAGTAAAACTTTGGAAAACACAGTCTTGGAGATTGCTTCATAATGTCAGGACACAGCTGAAAGGAGCATTAGCATGATGTTATTCTGCATGGTTAAGCTAGGATTTCAACAAAATGGATGTTATTCATAATTAGATTGGGAAATTAATTACCAGATGATTTCAATTATGGTTCTCAGTATAATAACATTTTAATATATGTGAAATAAATGAGTAATATCTAAACTTCATTGAAGAGGAAAAGCAGAGTTTAAACTATTTTGTTTTGCTCTTTATGATAGTAGTGGGGTTTTTTTAATTACTTGTGGGAATGAAAGTGGGAGCCAACAAATCGTCATAATCAACAACCAAGGTTGAAATCTTGGTGGTGGATAATAACTGCAGTCTCTTACCTGATGAATACCAACAAAAGCAAGGGTCACCCAGAGAAGCTCTAAGACAAACCAGTGACAGAGAATTTTTAATGGGTTATGTAATTAACCATATGTAATCAACCAGCTGGCTCACATATTGCCAAATCAAATCTCTTACGTCCAGGTTTGATGCTTTTGTTACTCGATTACATTTTCCATGAAGTATTGTCCATTCATATTAATATCTGTATGCTTTGAGACATAACCAGTGTCAGCGGGCTGCAAAGAGTGCCTCCCCTCCCAAGTCAAACCCCTGCCTTGGACTTACCAGGGTCCACGGTAGGGCTTTATGATTCCAAGCCTCTGCTTTTGACTGGGCTAGGCTATTGATATTATTGAGCCTCCTCAGAATGAAGCAATTCCTCGACTAAATTTAACTGGTTTACAGCTGCCTAAGGATGTGAGTCACTGCTAATGTGTAATATTTTCTAGGCAGTGCTTTGGAACTGGGACAACGCTTAAGAACAACATATACGTTGGCTGTCCTGAAAATGTGAATTTCAGGACATTTACCAACTCAAAAATCGGTTTTAACTCTTGGGGTCCTAATTTTTATTTTCCCCCTGATTTGAATTTTGTTGGAGTATGTTTAGAAGCTTGTAAGGAAACTGCCTCTCAGTATCAGTTTTCAGAAGTAGCAAACTTTTTTTGTTCTTATCTCTGCTTGCAAGTTGCTTCCCTTTGAAGCAGTAGCGATTTGCCTGTTTGTGATCCATATATTTACTTGACAGTTAAGGCTTTATTTTAAGGAGAAATCACGAAAAAATTGTTTGAGCTTTCTAAGCTGCATAGCAACAAAATACTGTGTTTGTAAAGCTAAACACTATAGAGCTTCATGCTAATTTCGAAGGACTTTTTGCAGATTGGAGATCACGAGAGTAAAAATAGCAAATGATTTTATCACCTGGAAAAGCAAGCAGCTTTCTTTTTTTTTTAATTGGGAGCTGTTTTGAATTTTAACAGGACCCTGTGTAGCAGTTCGTAAGTATGATTGTGTAAGATGCACCAGAATGCTGGAGTTTAGCCATTTAAAATTATCTTTTTGTCCTGTCCTCCTCTCTGCTGTCCTCACCCTTTCTAGCCTGGTTCTTTTTGTTAAGATAACTGTATGTTCCTTTGTTAGCCCATATAAGACTCTCTGTATCTGTTCAAGGTGTTACAAAATCCCACTATTTTTAATTCAGCAACATCAGGACATTTCCAAAGTGCACAATATTCCGATGGGATGTTGCAAAAGCAGTAATGTTCCAGATAAGCAGCGAAGTAGAGGAGGAGTAAAAAGGAAACTTTATTGGGAAGCAAAATAAAAATTAATCCTGTCTTCCCTGGGATGGTTTTTAGAATGATGGTTCAAGAACAAGAATCTCTGAATATTACTTGACAACAGTGTGACCATATTCATATCAATTGGTTGGATCTGAAAGTAAAAAAAGCATATTGAGTGCAGCTGAACTTCGGAAGAAGCTCTGATTTGCATTTGCCAAAATTGTACTGAAAAAAAGGGAAATTGTTTGATCTGTCCTGAACTTTAAAACAACCTAAAAATCTCACCCTTGCAAGAGGACATGCTTTGCCTAAAGCTTCATTGTTGCTAGTCTTGGGAATTTAACCTTTAAAATTAATAGCAGGAGCATTACTTTCAATGTAATGATTCAATACAGGAATATGAGTGATAGTCACTCATGTCACAGGCCTTACATCACACACTCACAGAATTTGTTAATGCTAAATTAAATACAGATTTTTGCAATTCATGCAGGACTGTTCTAGTGGTACTTTTGCAGGAATTGTAATAGAAAGACAATTATAATGGTGAGGTTTTCAATATGACATTGATAAAACTGGAGCTTAACCTTAGAAGTCTGATCAGATATCTGCTTCTAGACTTCCATTAGGCTTTCCAAAAAATTACTTTCAGAAATATAGTAATAATTATAAATCCAGTAGTACAGCTTTCTTGAACAGTCTCCAAGGACTTAAGGTGATGTCTCACTAACCTCTTACCCTTTTCCCTGAAGCAATATTTTTAAAAATGTTTTTTATGCGATCATGTCTGTTTTAACTGTTACATTGTCATTTTGATTTTGATGCAAGCCCATCTTTCTCAGCTTCTCAAATGCTGTGGGACTCCAGCAATTCAAGTATGACTGTAGGCTCTCAAATTTTTTATTATTATATTAATAATTTTACATTAGAGAGAGCGGCATGTCTCCACCTAGACAGAGCTGTAGCTGTTCTATCATCTCGTGCCTGCTTACTCACCCAATATTAACATGAGGACCCACTTGTCCTCATGTTAATATTCCTGATGTGGAAAGAAACATTTCTGCCTGTGATTGATGATAATCCATCATCTCCTTGTGGTCATTAACCCTGGAGCCGGGGTGACCAGTAGTGCTGTTACGAAACCTAGGAAGAGCTGTTTGGAAAGGTAACAGCTTATGTCAAGTTGTTGCTTATTTGCGTGGCTGTGCCACAGGAATGGAACAGAAACCTTCTGAAACCCAGGAAGTTTCTGTTCCGTTCTGTTCCCAGTAATCTCTGATTACTGAGATCCTATTTCCAATGCTGCTCCCCCTGAGAGGAAAGCTAGGATCCTAAAAGTGGAAGGCTAAACAGAACCCTGAGGTACTCCTTTGCACATCTGCTGCTGTTCTACACTGAAGGAATACCATAAAGTGTTAAATTGATCGTGGACTAGGTTTAATGACCAGTTCACAAACCCACTTCATTTATTCAAAAGTCACTGATAGAATAGAAATGGGTTTTGGAGTGTTCAATTTCCTTGTGCCCTAGGGCATGGCAAGAGGGTGGACACTGTCTCTGCAGAAGAATTTCTTGGCTGAAGCATGAAACACAGGGTCTGGTAACCTCTACCTAGAGGAATCTGGTGGCCTTGATGGATATTTAGCTAGGTGTGTTCCATTTGAATCTCTGGGCTGTTTTTAATTTGCATTTGTGTGGGCTTTTCGCTGAGTCTGTATCTGCAAGAAGCAGAATGCTTCCTTGCCTTTGGAGCAGAATGCCAGAGGAAGCTCCTCTTCTTGCCTCCGGGCTGGAAGGCAGAATAATTAGTTCCACACAACTAAGAATAAATCACCCAATTTGAAACATGATCCTGCCTGGCAACTGGTAATATTGGAAAAAATATTCCAGTAAATCATTATTGATGCGAAAATCGGTGTGCAAAGCAGATGATTCCAGTGGAGTTTTGTGTACCTTGTGTACCTTTACACTGAGTACAGCATTGCTAATTTAGCCATAGATAGCTGTCTTTACCCTGCAAAATAAGTAAATATGGCAGGAAAAAAGATGGTTAATAATTAAAAATAGCATATACTTTTGATTTTTATTTTGGGTTTTTTTTAGAAATATGGTACAGTAAGATAAATAAATAAATAAATATCTTTATATTTCTTAGGTTTGTGGAAGATTTCAGAGGAGATCTATCCTCTTGATGCCTTAAGTGCTGGTAAAAAACAAGCAGACACAGCAGTATAGGAAAAGGGTATTACTTCGGTTTAATAAGATTCTGGTGTACACCTCCGTTGGAGCCCGAGGATGTATTTCCATATACAACTTTTATGGACTTTACAAATTAGTATATTTACTTAAAATTTCCTAATGAGTAACTTAACAAGTAAGGTAACTATTTTCTTATTCTCTCCCCCAAATGAAACTATAGCTTAGCTCAAAAACACGTTCTAGAGAACAGACTCTTCAAGGTTAAAGTTTGTAGTTTGGAGATAGTAAGGATGTTTTGCCTTCTCTTCTTCAGAGAACTCTTAACTTAAACTAAATACCAGACTACAAAACTACAAAACAGTACATGCAGTACTAAAGATACAGGGTATAAAAGTAAAAAGTACAAAGAAAAAAAAAGGTATAAAAGTATAAAAAAGTGTAACAAAACCCAAAACCAATCAAGCATCACTCTCTGAGTGTTAGTGTTTCAAGAATAAACAGTGCTCATTCAATCCTTGTGCCTCGCTGTGTTCCACAGGGCTTGGAGATTCCATTAAGGTTTATTTCATCTTTTCTTGGATAGAAAAGAGACCCTGTTTTGGTTACCTGTTTTCTTTTCATAAATTATTTGAGAATTTTGTTCAGAATTGCGCTTTTTTTGTTAGGAATGTATTGTCTATTGTTTTTTAAAAGGATTCTCAAACTACTTGCAAGGACATAAGAGAAAATTTCTTCATTAATTAACTGTATGGACAGAGAGTAGACTATTAGCTTTCTTCTTCAGATTTTATCATTGTGGAGAGCCTATACTTATTATTTGTTACAGTATTGCAGATTTAGGAAAAAACGGAATAAAGGCAATTTATTGTTGAGTGTGATTTCATAGGGAAGTTTTGCATCTATTATTATAGAAATATTTCAGTTTTGACCTGTTGTACCAGTTCCATTTTTCTGTAGTCTTAAGGGCTGTGTCCTTCAGTGGAGACTGTTATCTGACCCTGCCAAAGGCACAGCTGGAGCTCCAGTAGGCTTTTTAGGCAGTGCCTAGATATGACTGGGAATAATTTGGCATACCTACTGTTCCCTCAGTGATTAAAAACCCCACCATTCATTGCTCCAGACCAAAAAATACACATGTAGACTGAAAGAATAGACAGGTTCACACTTCATACATGTTACATTTTTGGTTTGGGTGTTTTTTAATACCAGAGGGTGCAGTTGCAGTGGGGAGGTGCAGCAGTCATACGTAGTGCTGTCATAGAGCTGTTGTCACCTTACTCTGGTCATAGCAAACAGTGTAATTGAGACATTAAAATGCACACTGGGATTGTGCAAATGAATGCTTGTGTGCCACAGTGTGGTCAGTAGGGGCACCGGGCGTCCACTCGCGGTTTCAGGGGCTGGCAGGCTGCTCTGGGGGCACGGGAGGGCTGGTGAGGTTCCAATAGGGGTTCACCTAGTCCACCGATGGTACAGGCGCGCCGAAGAAGGAGAGACGCAGCGGAGGGGCTTTCCCAGATGGTTTATTCGGCACTGGAGTTGTGCCGGGGAAGCCCTGGCACAGCGGGTTACAGTTACATAAATACCGACAGGAGAGGGCGGGGGAGGGTACAACATCCAGTAGGGGAGGAGAGCTAGGTTTGAATTTGGTGGGCTTTGTGTAGGATTGCGCAATACAGAGCCCTCCAGGAGAGGGAAAACAGATTACGGGGGGCGGCAGCAGTGCCTGGCCATGAGATAGACCAAAACTTGGCCAACAGCACACCACAACACTTGTGCTGCCTTGATAAGCACCTTGCTCTATGCTGAAGCTGAATTATTTAGCTGCGTCTCGTTTGTGGTTTGCTCACAGCACAAAGCCACTCTGCACTATCCCCTCTTCAGGCAGGCAGAGCCTTCGGCGAGAGTGTTTCTCCTCCAGAAGTAAATATGGCTCTAAGAATAACTCAGCCTTCTTTGTAGTATATTTTCATGGTTGGCTGTCTAAACAGCCAGCCTGTCTAGACAGCTGATGACACTGGGAGATAAGTCAAAAGCAGCCACATGAGCTACTCTTGGGCGTGTTCCCTCCTCGGCAGCCCTGCATGTGGGCACCAGAACTTTTCAGTCAGAGCAAGTGGGGTTCTTTCTGAAGCTCCATGGGCTGCAAGTGTACGCTAACAAGGCATTAAACAATAGATACGGGTGTATGAAAAAGGAATTTTTAATTCTTACAGTTATTTCTGACTGACATGATATATCACTGGTCATGTTTTTTTGATGTTCTTTGTTTTGTAATGTCATTTGTGTTGTGCCCAAATTTAGGTTTGAACATAACTTGGAGGCCTAATACTTTTTTTTCTAATACAAACTAATGATGAGGATGAACCAATCCCAATGTTCTGCTGTGTTCCAGAGATAATTTCAATATAGATAGCAAAGTAGTGCACATCTACAGAGCCATTTGCTCTGTAATCAGTTTTTCCAGGGTTGAAGAATAAAACCTGAGTATAGTTGCTGTATTTTCAGTAACCAAGCAGCTGCTAACTGCTGTTCAACAGGTGAAACAAAAGGCTAGTTAATGCTTTATTTTACCATTATGAATACTGGGCTAGGTAGCCTTTGGGGTTGTCTGATTGCATTATTTCTTACAAATGTATTTGAAAGGGTATCTTGCTACAAGTGGTTTGGAGTTGGGTACCTTACATGCCACGTGTCCTTCATCAGTTTATGATGTGGATCTGCTGCTGCAAGAAGAGCTTGTCAGAACAACACAAAAAGGAAGCAACAGAGAAATCTGTATACACCTTACTCCTTTGTTGATAAATTTGTTTTTGACGGGTTATCATCATGTTAACATGTCTGTTTCTTTTGATGCATATATATGCATAAAAGGAGGTTGGCATTAGGTCTTCTCAGTGTATCAAAATATATATTCAGAACTCATAAATAGATTAAATTTTACACCCACAGAAAACAGGGAATGGCACTTTGTGGTAGCCCATCACATAGCAAGCCACCATGTAAGATGAACAAGCAACTTGCCAGTGTAGCAAAAAATAAGATGGTACCAAAGAAAATACTTAAAATAATACTTCTTCACAACTTTTTATTTTTATAACCTTTAATTATCAAGTGCTTTTTTTAGTTTGCATATGCAGTAAGGTTTTTGTCAGCTTCTTAATGTGTTTCTTCATGTCTTTGTTAATGTGTTGGTCATCCTTCTGTCACACAGTGTCCAACATCCTCAGAAATTTGGAATAATAGCTTTTCTTTATGTTGTTCTTGTGAATACTGTTCAGATTTTCTCGCTCTCAATTTCTTCCCAGTTGTTGGAAAGGTTACTGATTCCTTGTTATTATTTGATGGGTTTGGATACATCACTTGATGTTTTGAGGTAATTGTAAGAACTAGGCTCTTGCCTATTTCCTTTGCTTTAAGAATAATTTTAATCATTTAATATATCCTAAGATGATTTTGGATGGTTTTCCTTGCCGTTTTCTTAAAAATTTACTCCTTTTTTTTCAAGATCGAAAACCTTCAAGAGCAGCTGAGAGACAAGGAGAAGCAGATGAGCAGCTTGAAGGACCGGGTGAAATCCTTGCAGGCTGACACCACAAACACTGACACTGCCTTGACCACGCTGGAAGAAGCGCTGGCAGAAAAAGTGAGTGCGGAAAGCCGTGAGAGTTCCCCCGGGAGCTGCTCCTGTCGTGTCCCGGGGCGCTGTTCCCGTTCCCCGGAATGCGCGTCCGGGCCGGGGCGCCTCCTCCGCTAGAGGGCGCTGCAGGACGCGCGCCTGTGGGGGCCCGGCGGTCTTCCCGGGGCGGAATCACAACGATCGGCCTGATAAATTCACCTTTTTTATTGCTCAATTTAAAGGAAGTAACAAGCTCAGAGGCAGGCTTTCCCATTCTGTTTTGTTGTGGCGACTTTTTGGAGTAGCTATATATATATTTTTTTTTTCGGGATTCCCAGAGAACCAGGACTACGGCTCCTTTAGTCTGTCAGATTCTGTGAACTTCGGTAAATCTTTACCTGAGGTTGGGGAATTGGCTTGCATCCTTTCAGATTCCAAAACTCCATTGATACCTGGTCTACCAAAAAGTTATTTTGTTGCCATTTCTTCCTGCATATAAATCCCAGTGTCACACAGGCACTACACCCCTCCTTCTCTGAAGGACCACAGATTTGACTGTACATTTTAGAAAAATAAGATTTAAATAAGTCAGGAAGCGATATGTAATAGATCCTGGTTTAGGTTAATTTTGATAATCAGAACTGGCTAGATTGGGTTGCATTGTAACAGCACTGTGAACTTTCAGAGATCCAGACACCCTGGTATTTCACAACAATGAATCCATAGATTTCTCAAGTTTTCTCCTTCTTGGACTGTATGATTGTATTCCTTTACGACTGTAAAAAGGAACATAAAAGAAAATGGCAGTACACTCCTCGTTTAAAGTGTGTAAGAAGTGTTGTGCTAAGAAGCCTCAGAAGCTGAATTGACTAAGAAGGATTTTCTTCACAGAGTGCTTTCTTTTGTCAGGAAAAGACCATTGAGCGTCTAAAGGAGCAGCGTGACAGAGATGAACGAGAAAAACAGGAAGAGATCGACAACTACAAGAAAGACATTAAGGACCTGAAAGAGAGAGTCAGCATTTTACAAGGAGATCTCACAGAGAAAGAGGTTCACCAGCAACACGAATCTATTGTGATAATTTGTTGTCTATGTTTGAGTTACATTTGAGATGAAGAAAACTGTTCCTTTATAGTAATTGTCCTTCAACAAAGCTTATCTGGTAAAATACATCATCTGAGGATTTGCAAAGCATCACTGTTTCAGAACCACCTTTTCAGGGATAGCAGCCATCCCCTTGTTTGCAGCAGTTAATCTTATTAGTGGTGAATGACTGATGGTCAATGATGGCATTGACTGGAGCTGTGCTTATAGACAAGGGAAGGCTGGGAACAAGCTTGTCCCTGTCTAAGTGTAGGGAGGAAAGAGCAGAAGCTGATCAAAGCTATGGGTGCCAAAAGCATGAGGATCATGTCTGTTCCTTTATGCAAACAACACAGCTAGTTCTTTCGACTCTTGAGTCTTTTTTGATTAAGTTGATTGTTGGTGATGAGCCAGTTGGCTAGACAAACTACCTTAATTATATGAGAGAAATATAAATGTTCTCTGTTCCTCTCTTGGGTATTTACAGTCTTTTTTCAAAACTCAAGCAAAGCAAAACAATACAAAAATATGTACCCAGAAAGTATTAAGATTTTATCTACATGGAAATCAACATTTGACAGGGGAAAAAAACCCAACACAAAAATGATTTAGAAAGAAAGAAGTTGAGATGTCTTTTGGAGTAAGGTGGCATGAATCAGTTTCACCCCATGGAAGATATATACAGAAAAGCTTTGAACCCTCTCTGTGGCTATATCTACTAATCACATAGGATTTTAAACACAATTTTATTGAAAACCAGTTTTTCTTAAACATGACTGTCACTGGAGCACGAGTTCCAGTTTACAGAATTGTCCATCTTTAAAAATTACTTTAAAATTAATTTAGACAAGGTTTTATTTTTTCCTGGAAGCCTGAATTAATACAAGCTGTCTTAAGTCAGTGACATAAACATCCTGAAAAAATATGTTGATCTAACTTAAATCCTGAACATAGTGTGAAGGAATAGGAAGAAAATAAAAGACAGAATAGAAACTTGCTATTGCATTTACTTGATAAATATTTCACATCTTTTAATTTAGACATCATTACTGGATCTTAAGGAACATGCTTCGTCACTAGCTTCATCAGGACTGAAGAAAGATTCAAGACTCAAGACACTGGAAATTGCATTAGAACAGAAAAAGGAAGAATGTTTGAAGATGGAAACTCAGTTGAAGAAGGTAATCTCAGTTCATGGTTATACGTGTGTTCTAAGCATACAATTCTAAACACATTGCCCATGTCTAAAAAAAAACTTTGGCTCTTAAAAGCAAATACTTTGAATTTCTTTTCAGCAAGAACTGCAAATGTCTGTCCATGCAAGCCATATTACAAGCTCAGCCTATCAGAAAGTAACTTTCAGACACTTGTGCTAAGTTTGGATTTCATTTACATGCAATGACAGTGCTGTTGGCTTTTTGTTAACAGGTACTAAGAATTTAAGGCTTAGTCTGGTTCAATGCAGTTCACAGCAGCACTTGTGCGATTAAATTGATGTAACAGCGAAAAAAATAACAGCTAGACATTTCACATACCAATTAGCAATGCTTGTAGGTGTCAGAGTGATAAATTCAGGTGCATAGTTGGCCCTGCCCAGAGGAAAGCATAAAAACAAATGAAAAAATATGGCACAAGTGAAGTGTGTGATTTTGAGTCATCAGTTAAGACCTGTTTAGAATTCCTTTTGTGTGGGTTCAGGGTGGGTGTTAACGCATCTGAGAACTGTGTGAATGAAACTCTGCATATGCATAGCTAGACCCATGTTTGTCCTTTTTCATTTTATCACACAAAATCAACTGTTCTGTTATTTGGCATTGACAGAGCACAGGGGCAAGAAAAGGAAGCTGTGCACATTTAATTGGTCCCACAGGCTGTTTTCAGTGGGTATTTCAGAAGACCTGAAGGACCCTTTCATTTGAATTCTCTGCCATGAATTGCAGTTTCCCCCTGTGTTACTGGTGATGAGTGGACAAATCTGTTGTAGCTAAGATTTGCCAGAGGTTGTTAGAGCATCTTCTCATCCTGAGGCACTACCTAGATCATTGTCAGGATGGTTTTAGTTCTAGAACCAAAAACAGATTGATAGCCTACCATTACCTGTGTGGAGTAACTCTCGAGTTACTCGAGAAAATATAGTTAACGTTTACTTGAATATGTTTTATACCTATACGAAGTTTACATGTTTCTTCAATAATCTTTTTTCCAGCTGTTTTCAATTTCTCTGTGGGTTTTACTGTAGCTTGCACAGAAGTAAAAGAAATATTTTTAAAGGCTTTCACTTTTTAAATGCATTGCAGATATTTTTTGAGGCAGTTTGACATTTTCAAGATGGATTAGTTCCTTCTCATCCTTGAAATAATTATGACAGATAATCCAGCTCCATTTTAAAGTTTCTGAAAACTTGGTTTTTGCACATCTGCATTGTTAACAATTGCAAATAATTGTCATAATTAGCCTTAAAACTAATAGCTACATAAGAGCATTCAGTTTAAAACTGAATTAGAGGTTCATTCTGTTGGGTTTTATTACATTATCTTAGTGCAGATTTGCATGAGGCACATGCAGGAAGGAAGCTGTCATGTAGCTCTTAAGAGTAAATGGCAAAAAACTCTTTCTTTTAGGTTGTTTCTCTCACAGTTTGAATGGAGATGTGCCCAACATCAATCTTGTTTCCCTTGCCTTGTATTCCCAGTGAACAGTTTGAGTACTTGCAGTTAAATCTATTGGCCCTAGAAGTTAAGAAGCTGGCAGAGGAGACTGGATTGGACTACTGTTAAATCATTAAATGAAAAAGATTTGGGTAGTCCTTGCAAAAAACTCTTGCTAACCTCCAAACAGTGAGCCTCAGAGAAATCATGAACCATGCAGGCTTTCACTTTTTCTGTAAAAGGGATTTAACTTTGCACTAAACAAAAACATAACCAAGGGGTGTGCAAGGGTGCTGAAAAGTTGTTGGTATTGTTTTTAGTTCCATGTAAGTCTCCAGTGTCTTACTTGAAGTATCCACTTCTTGTTGTTACTACTCCTCGTCTCACTAACAACTATTTTATACTGATCCTTGACTTAGTGACTAAAAATGCAGTGTTTTTCATATTTTCATTATTTTCAAATAATAAAACTATGGTTATGCAAATCTGTGTGCTTAATGTTCTGATTATTCTACACTCACGGCTTCTGTGCTCAGTTGTCATCCTGCTGCCAGCAGGAGATGCCGTGGGAGATTCTGAAGGCTGAAAGCAACTCATGAATCCCTGTTGAGTTTACATGGTCGGTTATCCTGCCTTCCTTTTGGCTGAGATGGAATCATTACAGGCAAATCACTCACAGGAGGTTCTCTCCCTGTTTTTCTGTGAAGTGCTATTATGATCTGTGATAGCTTTTCTTTAGGAACTCTTTTTCCAAAATTCTTTTTTAATGTATTAGTTTTATAGTGAAAAGGTTTTCCTTTAGCTGTTTTTCTTCAGGATACTCTTTCCCCAGCTTTCTCTGTCTTGTCTTTCCCAGCCAATATACTTTGTTTCATGTTGTTTTTCTATTCTGGGAGAGACCAACTAATATTAGAAGTTTTTCCAGGAAAGATGAGTGGATTTTTGTCCATCTTCATTTCCAGTGCATAGTTTTTCTCCCTGTAGATATACTCCTTATTTTACAGAGAAGAAAGAGTCAAAACCATATGTTAACAAACTTCCCCGTGCTGGAGTTCTAGGAACTTTTCATCAGAAAATGTTAGCAGTGGTTCCCTGCCAGGAAAATACCTCCAGATTCAACAGGCTCACTCAGAGGTTGTTTTTTTTTGGGTTTTTTTTTTTTCCTGCTGTGGTGTTCTTTCTTCAAATTCAGGAGGATAGTATCTTTCAAAAAACAAAGGAGAAAAATGACTGCATGAAGTGTTGATCCAAGTTCTATCTTTCCCAAGAATTAGCTTGGCTAGTCTAATACAGACTCTGCTGCTTTTTATTTTTCTGAGCATGGATTTCCTCCCACAACTGAAAATATTGCTGATAATATTGGTAGATGAGACTGTTTTTTGTTCTCAGCTGATTTTTTTCTTTGAAGAAGGGACAATAAATGATGTATTCGACATAGAAAGAAAAAGGCTACCAGGGAAATCAGGATGTCTTGTAAAAATAAAACTAAAAACCTAGCAATTGTGTTCAGCATTCAGATAGTGTCAGTTACTGAATTAGTTTTTTAAACCATTCAGCTGTCTTGAAATTGATACAAGGGAATCACTAGGAATTATAGTCCTTCTCAATCAGTGCAATCACCTGTAAACCCAAACAAAGACCTACATCAAATATGTGGGGCCTGGACAAATCTGTTAAACTGCAAAAATCAAGATGAAATTCAGAACTTGCACGAGGGTAACTCTCCATGTTTCTCGTGTTCCAAAAGCTGGTTAGTAATGCATGCTAAAACCACTAATTAAGATTCTGCCGTCTTAGTAAATTAACGTTCCAGTTATTATTTCAAATTCTTTTCTTGTTGCATCTTTTCTCTTTCTCTCTCACACTGTTCCTATCCCAGATTTTCTCCATCTTTTCCTATCTTCTTTCTCCCTTTAGCACCCTGAAGTTTTATTGAGTCATCCATCCAAGCTAGTAAGTTCCCTGGCAATCTGAGAGGCTGTTGCCAGCACATTTGATTTTTTGTGTTGCATGTGCATTCACCTGTGCTTCTACAGTTGGGCCAACACAGAGAGTATTGGGGAATTGCTTTAGTAGTGGGTGTGGATAGTATGGATGCAAACACAAAGCAGTGAGTGGTATGTCTGACCAGTCGTGCTCAAAAAAGCTTTGTGCGATGTTTTCACTGTTTGGCTGCGTTGGTCTAACTGCAGTTTTGTTTGGACAGCTTAATCCTGTGTCAGTGTTTTTGTTTCCCTTTGCTGCCAGTGCTTGAAATGTCCTGTAGCTTTCCTGTCATCCCCATTGCCTGCATTTTCAGAGCAAGAAGGTAGAATTTCCATGCAAATGCAGCGTCTTGTGTGAAAGCTTTCTGCAACACTGTGTCCAGCAGCACCCGAGAAATAACAACCAAGCTACAGCAAGTGAAAGATTCCTTGGAAACTTGTGTGACCATTAAGCCCGCTGGTACTATGTCAGTTTAATTTTGGATCGTATTTCCAGCCTCCTGTTTGATGTCAAAGAGCACTCCTGTCAAGGAGTGTTTGTATAACAATATCTTGACACTGTAAATTACGTAATCCAAGGTGGTTTTCATCAGAGATTTCTTTTGTGGCTCTGTGCATAAAAAACAGTGTTACAGAACTTTCGGGAGTCTGATACCTGTGTTACTCTTGGCAATGTGCAGGGTAAATGTAGTTGTCTATCCTGACAATCATTGTCTCAGGGTCAGAGAATTGCTGGTGCTTGCAATAGTTCAGTTTTTGTGGCATCTCATGTCAGAAATTATTTAAACCTGGCTAAATAACATCGATAAGAAGTTGGGAAAATGAAATATAATATTAAAAGAGTGGTGTCAATAGGCAGAAGAATTTGTGTCAGGAGAGCCCATTCTCTACAAAATCTTTAGTACCATGCAAACTTCTTGAGACTCATTACTCTGAAGTCAGAAAACGGAAGATATGGGAGCAACCTGTGTATTTTATTCTCCAGTATGAAATAACAAGCAGCCAGGATAAGGTACAAGAGGCTTTGTGAAGGCCAGGCTGGATGGAGTTTGGAGCAAGCTGGTCTAGTGGAAAGTGTTCCTGCCCACAGCAGGGAGGTTGGAGATGATCTTTAAGGACCTTCCCAACCCAAACCATCCTGTGATCCTGTGATGACTTTTAAAGTTCCATCCTGATGATGGTGTGTGACACTGTCAGCATCATGTCATGCAGTGGAAAGTTGGAGAGGTTTGCTCCCTGATATTCTTATACCTAAAAAACATTAAATTTGCCTACTCTACCTCTCCCAGAAAATACTTGTGAAGATAAGACTAATTTTGAAAAATTAAATATTCAAAATTTAGGAAATGGCCAGAGTCACACTGTGTGTCCTTTCTCATTCTTCCTTGTGAGGTAATTTGTATAACATTTCATAACTAAATTACTGTCTGCTAGAGTCTTGCTGTTTTCAATACTGCATGACAAATGCTCCAAGAGTGAGCTAGAGATATATGAAGAGGATGATAATCATCTAGAGAAATCAGATGATAAAATACTTTTTTAATAATAGGAAAGCATTGAGTGAATTAGGCAGGATATATTTGCATTTTGCTTTTTCCCCTGCACAACAGGTATAATAATTCATCCTCGTTTCCCACTGGTGGTGGTAAGAAGTGATTAGTTCTGATTAGCATGATAGAAAGAAAATTGGGGAATTTTTTTTTAATGTCATCTTGCAGTTCAGAATAAACAAAGTATAGAGCCATACACTGAATATCTAAAAACTGGTACTGAATACCTGAAGAGGTCACTTTTTTAAATAATGGAAGTTGCCTCTCTTGAGGCATCTTTCTCTCTTTACGATTTTTCATGAAGAAAACAATTTGTTTGTGAATTGATTCCAACTGAATATTTGCTTATTCAGTGTCCAAAATTGCAGTTACAGTAACAAAGACTGATCATGTAGAGGTGGTTAAAAGACAGCAAACAACTTCGTGACAAACTTAAGTTTACACGACATGGTATATCAGAGAATTTTCCTGAGCCTTTTACTTCCATTACAGCCTTTTCAAAAAGCTTTTTTACAACTTGGGGTGTGTAGAGCCTTGGAACTAAAGGAGGCAAAAGTCTGGTTGTTTTTTAAATTTACCATTTTTTTAAAACTAGTAAAGACATGATAGAAGACGGCACAAATGTTTTATCAGTTGAATTTCTGCCTTTGTAGTAGAAAAAGTACAGAAGGTGGGTAAAGTTTGTCTTTTGCAGTAAATAATCATAATATGTTTTTGTATTTGTGTGTGCATTTACTATTTTTAGGAGACATGAGGCACCCTTGGAGGTAGGAGGGTGGATTAAAATGGGATTTCAGGTTCTCAGGAACTTTTACTTCGTGGCCGAAAGTTCTTGGCAACATTTGTATGCGAAATGTTAAACTGAATTTCCTGTCTCAATTCATAGGTAAAAGTAGAAAGTGTTTGCTGTGAATTATTTGCTGTTTGATTTAGTTAATATTTTAGGAATATTGATTTGGAATCTTGGTCATAATGTTTGGAATTTTTATTTACATTTTAGACCCTTTAAATTAGGTCTGTGCTATTGTTTTCTTCCCTGTCTCTGGCACACTTTAAGCCATGTATTATCTTACCTCTTAAAAAAGAGGTTTTTGGCACGAGAAATATCAACTTAGAAAATTCTTATTAATGTGTTTTGTCTTCCACTCCTCTCCATCTGTAAATAGTGGTTATTTCTATGAAACATTGGTCACCTTTGTTTTAGCTGTAGAAGTTGGCTTTGTCAGCTGATTTTCTGTGGAAGCAATGGAAGTTATAGTATATTTATTTATTTGAGGAACAATCACTCTTTCTTATGTTCTGTAGGTACCTGAAGCAGTCACCCCGTCACTTACCACAATCCGGATGGGAAGTGATGGCTAAGCGCAGGAAAGCAGAAAGCTGTTAAACCACCTCTTAGTTTATAGTCCCTCTTAAGAACTCTGAGAGCATATCCAGAGTAGTTAAACTTAACCTGTTCTCAGTGCTGAACCACTCAGAATTTGAGACTGAATTCACACTGGCAAAGATTAATACTGATCAGAGGAGCTTTGCTAATGAAAACAGAGCTTAAAAGGGTGCTGCTTTCCAGCTAAAACGGGGCTGTTTCTTCTGCAGATGAGTGCAGAGTGAAATGTGCAGGTGTGGTTGTGCCCTTCAGAGTAGCTTAAATTCAGCTGTTTGGCTCCACATGGGAACAGACACAGAGAGCTAATACAGGGTCAGTATTAACAATTAAGGGGTTTCAATAGCCTGTAATCAGGTAAAATCAACGGCCTGTGTAGATGAGAATGTGCAGTGTTCCCTTCACCCTAAACAAGCTGCTTGTAAGATTTAATTTTTGTCATGCTTCTTTTATACATTATCACATTTGTTTATAACTATATTATAAAACAGCAGCTTTACAAATCCTGTGTCAGGCAGAGATGAAAGTCAAACTTATTGGAATACGCTCTTATAGTCTCTTAATACAGCAGAAACTTTTGGTGCATTTGTCACTTTATATGTTGATTCTGCTTCAAAAATGAATTGCTCTTTATTTTGGAATTTTCGAACACCTTTGGTGGGTGGGGCAAGTTGTATGTGGGTTTTTTTATTGTGAATATAGGAGTTCATTATTTGTGTTTAGCTTATTGGTCACAGTAAAAAAAGCAAGATGAATTATTTTGCCCAGTGTTGCATTGGGAAGGCAGCCAATTTCATCTGTTCCAGATCTTGATGTGAGTTTGTGGGAAACCTCTAAATGCATTGGCTTTCTCTCTTATGCAATAAATGAATCCAGTAGGATTTTAGATCCAGTCGTGAAACACGTATTTGGTACAAAACCCACAAAATGGACCAAAGTCACTCAGTCAGTAACTCAGAGAGCAGGAAGTGGTCTCCAGTTTACACCCTATCACATAACGTTCTCTTTGTGTTAGGTGAAAGTATCCATACTTACGCGCATTATATACAAATAACATGTGTTACGTGTCTTAACTCATAATTTATGTCATGTAAATAGCCCTTTGGTAGTATAAGAACCAGACACACTGACTTGTTGGCTAATTCTCTAGAAATGAAAATTTATTTCCTCTTCTCAGTAGTGTCTCTTGGGTTGTTGGGGAGATGCTTTTATTAGCAGAGTGTAATAAATCAGGACTGTTCTGACAGTCAAATTGCATTAGGTCTTACAACTTCTTTCGAATTAGGAAGTTTATGAAGCCAAGCTAACAGCCTAACTTCGCTTTCTTTTAAAAGAAGTTTCTTGATTATCAGATCATGTATTTTAGATGACTTTAAAGAGCCTAGAGGAGTATTTGTTGGAACAAACCATTTGAGATGTTGGAAACATACCTAAATCCAGTCCAGAAGAACTCAGGCTCTGTGTCTGCTGAAAACCAGACTTGACTCTATATACAGTATCTCTTAGGAGAATACAGATGCCCTCAATAGATGTATAGGTGCCCCCTCAAAACCAGTATTCCCAATTCCCTGTATTTGGGAAGGAAGGATGGAGGAGTTTTTTTGAAATTTAAGGTGTAGTTGAAAAGGAAATGAAATCAAGTATTTCAGATTTCCCGCAGGCTGGGAATCCCAAAAAGGCATTTCACAAACACCCCAGCAACACTCCTTCCAAAGCCAAGCATGTCCCCTGGTGCTTGCAGCTGTTCACAGAGCTGACACTTGTCAGCCTCGCTGCTGCCTCATTCTCCTGGAGTCTGCATCCTCTTGGCAGGGCACTAATGACACTTCCACTTGCTGTGCACAGCCCTGTCCAAGGGTGTGTGATTTGCAGTGCTTGTGGGGCAGTGAGGAATCGGGAAACAGTGACAGCCCGAACTTCAAGAGGTTTCACAAAGCTTCCAGGGATGCACTTGCATCCAGGTTGTCCTGGTTTTTCAAAGACAGGTATCTGCTAAAGAAGGCAGAAGCCTCCTTTAGAGTAGGAGAATGTAACCCCCTTCCCTCCGAATTGGCAAAGGTTTGGAATCAAGGGGCTTTCAGGCAATGGTATGAGAAAAGAGGAATAACAGTCCTTTACTAATATATTAGGACAGACAAAACAACAACAAGGGTAACCACAACAAATAAGAACACACAAACCCACGGGACAGTCTCTTCCCGCTTGTTGGCAATTCCCCTTTGATGATGTCACAGTCACAGCTGGCAGGGGCACTGGTGCTCCTGGTGCACAGGGAGGGTGCGATGACTCCCCTGAGAGGGGAAGAAAGGGGCTCGGGAACCCCAAGTTTCCTTCCCTCGAGACACTGGAGCAGGCGATGGAGAGTTGGTAGAAAACACGCAGCTTTGATGGAGTCACGGTCACAGCCAGTCAGGGAGCGAGGATAGAAGCACCCAGTTGGAGACAGAAGCCTGCAGTGATGGCAGATCCTCCCTAGAGCTCCAGCAGCCTCTGTCTCTCTCCTCTGGATGTCCAGCAGCGAAGAAGAGTGCCCTTCAGCTGTGCTTGGCTCTTTTATCTCGTCCCAGTCCCCGTATCCCTGCCCCCCTCTGAGGGGAAACAATCCCAGCTATCAGGGAGTCCAGATAAGGGCTAGCCAGCTGCACCCATCTCAGAGTCACCTCTTTGTCCCATCTTAATCACCCCCCATTATGGCTTTCCAGTAACTAATCACTGGCCCATTATACCCTCCAGCAAGTAGAATGGGGAAACATTCCAACACAGAGAGCTAAACAAAAAAGAAAAGTATTCCAAACCCTGACACAGGTCTCAGTCAGAAGCCTAGACACAGGACTTTCAGTCCTACAGTTCAGTGACACAGGAATGTCAGGGTTTGACTGGAAAGTCACTCAGAAGTAGGGAGCCTTTTAAGTGTTCCTAAATGCATTATCTCAGGCTCTTCCATGATTTTTGGTTATTGGGCACTCTTGCTGACATCTGCCTGGGAGACCTGGGGAGTGCCAAGTGTTTCGTTCCATGATAAAATACTGTCCAGGTTAATCAGCTTTCTGGAATTCTTATTAAAAAAAAATTAAAAGAAAGCCAAAACAGCTTAGTATTGACCCTCAGACAAGAGCTGCAGGGCAAAGGCCCTGGAACATGAACCTTTCCTTTGTTTGGGAAACCCAGATCCGTCCCAAGGTCACTCCCATTAAAGACAGGCATCAAGAGGTTCTTCAGTCTCAAAATATTCTGCTCCACAAGTCTCCTGGATTCTACTAGGATGTGGCCTTGGCTTTAAAGAAGCTAATTAAAAACTAGACACTTCAAGGCAAAAATGTTGGGGTCAAAGAATGGATATTTTCCTCCAGTCTTATTTTACTGAATAACTAAACAGATTTAGCCACATGCAATTTTGCTATTTGGTTCTTTGGAAGCAGCAGCTTTCTGCCCTGAGTTTTATACTGCCACAGTTCTCTCCAATTACCTTTAAAAGCAACAGAGTCCTATACTATCAGATCTAGACTTAGTGTGCTTTGGAGCAGAACGTTGGCAGCTTGTAAAACAAATTTCCACAGCTGCACACAGAGGGGAGAAAAGTCTGTAGTTTTATTTTCTGTTGTAGGTTTGTTTCAGAGAAGAGCAAGGCCTTGGGTTTTTCAGGTAATCCTGATCAGCAGAATAGCTCCATCAAACCTGCTGTTCACTGAAGCAATTTTGAGCAATTCTGAAATAGCTTTAATTGATATCAAACTACAGTTCAAGATCCAAGAGCAGAGGGGCAGGGTGAGAGAAAAAGAGTAGTCCTTCGTCTGCTGGCTTAACTTCCAGCATGCATACTGCATTCCTCCTGTCTCTTACATACTTGGAAACTACTGAATTAATTTTACTAAAAAAATCATTATTTTTGTAATAAATCAAGCCATTTAAAAAAACCCTAAACAATCTCTTCATTGGGATCATATTGTCCTCAGTCCTGTGGCACTTTTTGTCCAAGCAGCCTGATTTTGAAAAATCCGTTTCCTAGATAACCAGGCAAAGACAATTTCAGTAGGCAGCCAGACTCATTAACCCTGGTCTGTGTGGCTCACAGAACCAGCGAGGGCTTGGGCACATCAACACCGTCTGTGCAAATCTGTCTGACACTTCACACATCGATGTAGTTATTGAGGCTATTAACCCGTGATTTCTTTTTCTATAATATATAGGTTAAGAATACCTCAGAGAACTAAATCTATAGTCCTATCCCTGTTTTAGAAGTGTATTTTGGGAACTTTTACACTCACACTTGGTTTTATTTTCTTTCAAAGAAGTTAAACTTTTTTCATATTTCTGCTTTCTTTTTGCTTCTGTTTCAGATTAAAAACTAGGGGGTTATTTTTAGGCTGAATTTAAAAAAAACTAAATTTGTTTTAAATTTTTCTTTTCCTGCAAAGTATTTCCCCATTCTTAAAAGTATCATAGACCTTGCATATTTCTGTGTAATAATTAATGTTGCCATTTTGAAATAGGCATCTAGATAGCATTTTGGAATTGCCATAGTATCTGCCAAATAAATACATGTCAGTGAAGTGGTTTTTTTCTGGAACCTTTTTCTTGCAGGCTCATGAGGCAACGCTGGAGGCGAGGGCCAGCCCCGAGCTGAGCGACCACCTGCAGCAGCTGGAAAGGGAGGTAACGCGGTACCGGGAGGAGTCTGGCAAGGCTCAGGCTGAAGTGGATCGTCTTCTGGAGATCCTGAAAGAGATGGAGAATGAGAAGAATGATAAGGATAAGAAGATAGCAGAACTGGAAAGGTGAGAATGGTATAAAGTTAAAAGAGGAGCAAAAGAGGTGATTAATGCTAGAGATAAGTAATTTTTCTTGTCTCAAAAACCTTAGAGTGCCTGTTTTGGGAAAGTCTTTTTAGAGGTTTTCTATCTTTGGTCCTTTATTGTGCTACATTGTAAGGAAGAGGGTGTCTTACCATGTGCTTTCCTTACCTGGCTGCCCAAAAATAGGGCTGATACAGGTAGAACTAGAAGGGTAAATAACTGTAAGGGACTGGAGAGCATAGGAAAAGCTGCTGACGTTTGGATGTGTTTGTAAAACAGTTTGTTGTTTTGATACAATAAATTCCTCAGGCACGGCTCTCACAAAAACAAATAAGAGAAATGACTTTTCAGAACTTGTGATGCTAGTTACTCAGATTCTTCTGACAAGTGGCCTCATAACTCTGGTTATGAGTGGGCTAGGGACACTGGTAGGGACACAGGTAAACTTTGGCCCAAGTGAAGCCTGATGAACAGATTTGCTTTTGTCCAAGCAAAACTTGATTCAGCACTTTTCAACATTGTCCATCTTTCTCTTGGAACTAGGAGGCTCAAGGCTGTAATGTCCCAAACAAAAATTATAATTTATTATGAATCCATGACATTTGTATCACAGTTATAAGTAATAGATCTTGGGAAAGACCTGAATTAGATTCTGTGTTCTGTCATTTTCTCATCTTACAGTGGGCCAAGAGCGAATTTCTGGGCAGTTTTCCTGTTTGGGGTTTTTTGTTTACTTTACCATTCCCAATGAAAAATCTCTAACTTGGAGCAGCAAAATGAAAATTTGACTATTCCCGTTTGCCTTGTGCCAGAATAGTCTTTCTGATTTCTGTCTTTTCACTTTTTAAGTACTCTACAATTTCATGTCAGGAAGATTAGGACAACTAAGCAGAGAACATTTCAGGTTCTGCAATCAGTGGTTATTTTTCATGGCTTTTTATAGGCCCCTCTGAATGACTTGAAAAACTCTTTTCTAAGGAGTCCATTCTCTTTTCCTTAAAATGTGCAGAGCTCTGGAACAGCCCAGCTTACCAGCTGGGTTTCTTCTCTCTTTGTGACTGTAAGCAACATCCTGTTAGTTTCCTTTAAGTTGTTTTATTTGACCAAAATTCTTCACACCTACGGCATAAGCTTGAACCCCCAAAAGTGAGGATATGTTCTTTTTAAATGTCTTCCCTTTTTTCCTGAATGATACCCTGTTCAGCCCTTTAGTGCATAATGAAACCAGCAGAACATTCAGGCAATAGTTGATGTTGTTGAATGAGTATAGACGTGAAAAAGCTGCAAGTCATTTGTCTGTGGTTTTTTTCAGTCCTGTTGAGGTCCCCATCTCAGGTGTGACATTCACCATGGCATCCTTGTTAGGGCAGGCAAGTTGACTAGGGGTCAGGCACAAGCTTCTCTTAGAAGTAAGATAAGGGGAAAAAATACGTTCATAGTGCCTTAACTTTTTTTCTTTGTACAGAAGTAAGTACTGTTTATTAAAAGGGAATCAGAAATACGCATCATTCCTCAGCCTGATTCCTAGAGCAGGTTGAAATGACAGGAAGAGAATTTTCTTACACAGGCTTTTAATGGAAGATGATTTTTTTATTACATTAGCATTCAGAAACTAATCACAGTTTGAGTTGCAGCATCAAACACTGAATAGACACAAGTGGCCTATAAACAAAAAAGTTTATAATCTACAAAGGAAAAATAACAAAGCTGAGAAATTAAGATGGGTCTCCTTCTCTTTTATAGATAGGAGCGGTTGCACCATCTTCAAAGAGTTAGGAAGCAAGTTTTTTCTTTGAAAAGCTGCACTTCTAGAGAGCTGCAAAGCAATTATTGTTTGTCATGTTACATGGCAGTTTCTTGATGTTTCAGTTACAGACCAAAGTCTGACTATGAAAGCATAAAACCCCCAGATGACTAGACAGCCTTACATAACAATTTGGTAAATACTTTTGACTATCCAGTTTTATCCATTCCTTCTTACCACCTGATCTTCAATCTTACAAAAAAATTGAGTGGTCCTCTTCTCTTTTTAACTTATCTTTTCTACCAGTACTGAGGTAAGATCGAATATGTTTTCTCTTCTTTCTAGTAATTAGAATAGGTCTTGACCATGTAAAATAAAAGACTGCTTTTGTTGTCATGTGATTGCCAGCAGCCAAGTAAATCAAGGGGAGGGGAAAAAAATCTAAGTATTCATGTTCTGTAACCACTCTAAGTGGAAATAGAAAAAGTCTTCCCAATCTGGAGATCAACTCTGGATACAGTTAGTATGGTGAATTAGCAAAGTATCAACACCTGAAATAATTTTTCAGGTGGAACTGTAATATAATGACAGCACTGGAGAAAGAGATAGAAAGTTCCAGATACTTTATAATGAAGTTTTGACTAGTAGTTTCTCTTTTTCTGAATAATTTTTGGAATTTCTATTTGACCTTAGTTGCTTTCAACTGCTACCCCAAACCACTATTCCTTTGAAGCTTGCTTTCTTCTAGTGAGTTTTTGCACAAAGCAGAGATTTTATCATGCCTATTTCATGTATAGGTTGGTCCTGGTTTTATCTACAATGCTTACTTATAAAGTATTCTTTCATGGCTGAACCTGTATATCCAGGCATGTGACATGCACGTTTTAGAGCTGGAAGAATCTTGGTTTCCAGGACAAAAATAGATAATTTTGCCCTTTAAAAGTCTTTCCTAAACTGTGGTCCGTGCAGAGTGAGCTAGAAATTTTCTTGACTTCTAATGCTTCTACAGCTTAGCAAACTCTGTTGTGCAGGGAAGAACCTTAGTGCCTGCAGAAGCAATTGTCAGCAAGCTAAACAACAAATATTGCTGTGCCTATCAGGAGCAGTCAATGTTCCACGTGAAGCAAGATGAGAAGAAATAAGTCGCATTCAGAGAATGACTGTACTAAAAAAAAAAAGGGATTTTTCAAAAGAGAGTCTCTCTTCCCTTAGTTTTCCCTTTTGCCAGTTCTGACAACCAGACCGTACGTTGTCATGAAGAGAGAAATGGTACCACAGTTTCATGCACAGAAGGGATGTGTCGCCTCTTAGGGAGGTGTGCATGGAGGAAGAGAAAGAGAAGAGAGCAGAGGGAGGGAGATGAGAGAAAACGCAGAAAACCTTTCTCTCAAGCCTTTTCAATGCAGGCAAAGCTGTCTTGTGTTTAAGGGAAATGCTTCCACTCTTCAGTAGCTGTTGCAATTACTGAGTGGGTGACATTGTTTTTCAGCTGTGAATGGGACAAAAGATATATAAAAAAAAATGTGTTAAGTATGGTGCATGCTATGCAAAAGTTTGAAAAATATTCTAGAGTCAACACAAGGTTAAATGCACGAGCTCCTTGGTATATATTCTCTGTGGGGAGGATTTTGCTCTTTCTTGTGGGAAGGTGGGCTCTAAGTCGCCATGTCTCCTGTGGGTGAACAGCCCTGTAAGTTGTGTTCCTGTCCCCGGCTGTGATGGTGTGGAGGGTTTTGTAGCTGTCTGGATATTCACTTCCTTTGTAACTAACCGTTTGCTCTTTATATTGCCGTTCCACAACCTCCTGTCTCTCTGTAACTTTTCGTTCTGTGTTCTGTTTCCTTCCTCGCTTTCCCTCCCCACGTGTCCCGTCCCGCCCCGGTCCCCGAGCTGTGTTGTTGGGTTGTGTCGGGGTGTTTGTGTCCGTGCCTTTCCTCAGAAAGCACGCCTCCCGCAAACTGCACCCTCCCTACCAGGTGTCGCTCCCCGCACCGCAACACGTAGGGGGGTTTGTGTGGGACTTCCTGGGAAAGTGAGTGCCCTACAAGGCTTCTGTTTCCTTCAGCCCTTCCTGGAATGTCGCCGCTGGCTGCCCGGCTGCTGCTGCTGCTGCTGTTTGGGGCTGCTGCAACTCTGCTTTTTCCCTTAGGTCAAACAGGAACTGGTTGTGTCAAGTACGAGCTCTCAGTCTCTGCTCTGGTTGTGACCACAGTCCAAAGGAGGTTTGCTGCTGTTCTCCCTGTTTAAACCTGACAGAAGCTGTTGCTTTTTAAATTCTGATTCTCTTGCTGTGTTTTACCTTTGGTTCTAATCTCTGCTACCAGCTCTGCCTGAACCAGCTAAAACTCAGTGTTCTTCAAGTGTTCTAAAATGTGTCATTGATAGAGGTCAGTATTGACTTACGCTTGAGTTTTCTTGCGATGGCTGTCCTGTAATAAGGAAACAAAAAGCAATGCTCCTTCTCTGGGACATGGCCATCACAGCCTCCAGATGGGTAGTTTATACACAGATCTATTTGTGTGCAAAAACTGTGCAAATAAGAACTGACTTCGTACTCGAGAGCTGGCAGGAAGTACATCTGTGTATGTTGCTTAAGAAGTAAGCACTGAGTGAATAGATATGCAAGTGCTGGTTCCAGTTGCAGGCTTAAAATTGATTTTCCTTTGGCATGCTCGCTAGATAAGTTAGGCAGTTCTTGTAAGGACACAGGGATTTTTTTTTTCCTTAAGGAAACTTTGCTTTGGGAACAAAGGATGACAGCACTCAGCTGTGCAATACCAGCAGTCTTGTTAAGGACAGCTGGAATTAGTGGCTATTTTAAGAAAGAGGATTTGGAGAGTTTTTCTGAAAAGAATTTAAGGATGCCCTTTTCAAGAAGAAACCTTCCAGCTTTTGATTAGTAGCAGCCAAAAAGTATACTCCTTGTCTTAAATATTTCTTCTCAACAGTAAATAACAGATTAAAAAACATTGGGGGCTCTCAAAGGAGTGCTGAAAAATGTGAACAGTAGAATGAAGTGTCTTATTTTGTCTGTCTTTAAGCCAGATATGTTTGTGTAGTGTTCTGTGAAGGACAGATGGAGAGAGAAATTAGCTGTGTTTTACGGTTTCCTAGAATAGTGTAAAGGAAACTGTACTACTAAATTATGCCCTAAGCTTAAGTCAACAATTTGAAGCTGAAATACTTTCAAACTGCTACTCATATCTTGGAATAATTGTCTTTGGTTTTCAAGTTTGTTGTTTCTGTGAATTTTTAAATAGTTTTTTAGAGAATTCCTAAGCAAGAACCACATCAAGGCATATAAATAATTTAAAGATGCGTTGTCAAATTAAAGCAAGGTGTTTATAAAATCATAATCATCACCATTAAAGTTAACCTTGGGAGATCGTGTGGCTATAATTCTGTATTGTCTTAACTCACTATAGTCTTCCAAAAATAGATTGAACTTTGATTCAGGCATTGGAAAACCTGAAACAATTAAATATTATTTTAAAATAATCAATTTTGTTGCCATAAAACATAAAAGCAAATCAAATGTATTTCTCTTATGGTTATTATGGTATTACTACGAGGCAGAATCTGTTGTTGATGTTGTGTTTTTCATCCACTTCCCTCAAAAATCCATAGCTTAAGTGAATACTAAAATTCTGAGGTAAATCACTCAAAACTTAGGCTATTCCAAAATGAAGATTGCCTTATAATTTCAATTCACATCTCATGTGAAGTGATACAATCTTCAACCATATGTGAACAAATTTTTTAGATGAGAATGCTGCCTTTTGTGAAGGGGATAGCTGAAATTTTCCCCCAAAATCCCTGGTTAGGTTGAACCTGTCATGGGAAATAGCAGCACAACTTTTTAATATTTGGCAAGCAATGGAGGACAGGGTTTTGTAATGGAAAGAAGTGGTCAGGCCCATAGTTAGTCCAGCTCCACCTCTGAGCACACAGATCTGTTGAATATTAAGATTTTCATAATTTCCAGGCTAGGAAAGGAAGAAGTCATTTCTTTCTTCTCAGTCTTGCTTTACCTTCATACGAGATCAGCGTTACACCTGAAGTCCCGTATCAAGTTTTACAGAGGGAAAACAAAAACCATTTCATATCAATGTAACTTCTTCAAACAGATGAGAATAAAAGATGCAGGCACATTTGCTTACAGGTATTTAGCTTCAGACATTTGAAAGTATGCTGATTTTCAGAAAGCAAGTGTCTGCCCTCTGGAAGTCAGCCTTTGTTAAAGTACCTCAAGATCAACACTCAGGCTCACTAATCGCTTTTGAAACCTACATCTGAGGAAAGAAGAGAGAGACACAGACACTGCCAGTAATTGCAAATCCATCTGTAGAGAGCACCAGATAAAAACCCCATCACAGTGATTTTATGGTGGCTCTTCAATCCATCCTCACCTTTGTCACATAATGGGATGTCGTTTTTCGATCTGTTCTTTATTTAGCCGTCCTTTATTTCCCATTCTCTCCCTCTTCTTGTGTTTTGGGAGAAACTGAAACTTTGTGATATTGCAGAAACAGCTGTTGTAAAATACAAGGCCAGAGAACCCCAAGTAGCCCAGCCCCTGGCATGGTGAGAGGTCAGGGCTGGTGCAGGCTTTGGCTGGATGAGCCTGCTGTGTTATCCCTCATTGAACCACCCAAACCTGGTGTTACGTCCGTGCTCAAGCAGGCAGGACTGACACTGTTAAACAGAGTGATTCATGTTCCTGGAACTGAGTACAGACCACCTCCTCTGTTGGAGTGGGCTGAAAGCAAGGTTTGTCTGCTGCTCTGAGACTGAGGAGCTGGTCCTGCGTCCTCCAGGAAGGACCCTGCGCTACAGAAACACCAGTAATGAGAAGCACAGATTGTGAACTTTTTTGAAGGCTTCTTTTCCTGCCAGATTTTCTGTAGTGCTGAAGTCCTGCTTGTTTTTATCATTAAATCAAGGTGGTTTTCAAGCACTTCCTCTCATGCCTATTATCTGTAATAAGTATAGGAGTTGTCATCTGCCTTACATTGTAGCAATGATGGATTTTATTTAGCAGATATCTCCTAATCCAACTGTTAGATCCGTAGAGTGTAAGAGCTGTGATATAATTGTAAGTGTGAGGATAAAGAGCATCACATAGATAATGAGCCTAGTCTGCGTATCAGTCTCCCGCCTTTACCTGTTACCACACCTCTTCAAAAGGTCTTTTGTAGCTTTGTTTAGTCAGTTTAGTCAACATTTTTGAGCTATATGAGAGTATCCATACTCACAAGGTAGTGCAAAAGGAGTAAAAATACCCCACGCAAACTCTCTTTTATACAAATGATACAGTAAAAATAAAAGTGTCAGATCCTGACATTGTCTTGGAGTACAGAAAAAACAAAAGGAGTACACAGTAATTGCCAGTAAGGCAGTGAAATAGTAATTTTAGTGCTCCATTGTGGCCATCTGTGGCTGGGTTTGTGCTCTTAGATCTGTGCATACGTGTGTGCACGGATGCACACACAAACCTTCTGCCTCTCCATCTCTTCCCTATCCCCCTAAATACCAACCTAGAAAAAAAGGAAAAGGCCAGCCATCATTCTTTTCATCAAGAAAACGTGTCAAAAGTGGTAAACATAAATAGCCTTTCTGGCTTGACAGACAGAAGGAAGATCAAATGCCTATTGTTTCCTGTCAGACTGCTTTGAAGGGATGACAGAGTAATAAATATACACAATCACTCACTGTCAAACAAGTGGAATTCAAAGGTTGACTGAAAATCATTACATGAACTACATCCTAAGTACATCTGAGAGAAACGTAACAGGCTCATTTCAAACCCTGTAATATACAAGCATGTGGAAAAAATCGTAGCTGGAATAACCAACAACTTTTAAAATATATATTTCTTAATTAAAATGCTTAAGCGTTTGCATCTCATTTTTTTTGATCTGCACCCAGTGATCAGATTTAAGTCGGCTCTATCTTTAAAATGAGTGAGATGGTATTTTGAAAGCAAATGGGTTTCTCTGAGACTGCCACTTGGCATTACAGTTGTGTTGTCTCCCTGTGTGACTGTTGCATGGGAGTACACAGCTCATGGGGCTGGGCAGGAACGCTACTGCTGGACCTTGCAAGGAATGCTGCAAGTGTGTGTTCTGGCTAAAGGGAAAGAGTGCAAACCCAGAGCTGTGATTCTGCTCTGTAATGAGCGTGCCTCGGTGTGTGTCTGATGCTGCTTGCTTGGGGCTGCTGCCTGGGGCAGATGCTTGCTGTGCTTCTCTGTTCAGTTTCACTGATGCAGCCCATGAACTGAGGCTTCACCTCCAGTCCATGGCAGATCTCCATTTACTCCCTAACAGCTGACAATTTCAGGTGTCTGCCTTGGTTTCAGCTTGAGTGATAGCACACTTACAGATTCTTAGTGTGCTTTCAGACATAATCCTTTTTGTTGTTTGGATAAATATTATGGTTATTCTAAAAATCCACATTTCTAAAAGATATTTCCTACCTCTGTAACAAAAACTTGGAAAAGGGGGGTAGCAGTTACACAAAATGTATTTTTCTTTGGAAGAAAGAATTATTCCATAAAAAAATTTGAGATGTAGCAATAATTATTCTCTGTTTAAAACCCATGCAGCTGGTCAAATAATACTTCTGTAGTGCACAGAAAATTGCAAGTGACCTCAGCATAGTGTTCTACACACTGTTTTGCCTTCATCCTGTGCCAGCAAAAGATGCTACCTTTAATAGCAGCTGGAAGAACTGTAAGGTTCATTTAAATTCTCCTGGGCTGTTCTGAGTTGTAGCCTATGTGTTTTTCCCTGTTAAATTACAGAAACAATATCACATCATTACAACACAACCAGGAATTGTTGTAAGGATCCCTGAAACACAAAATGAGAAATCTTAAATTTTTCCCCGTACCTAATTTATTCCCATATTTAACCAAGTGTTTCTTTTCACATTTTTGTTCTCTTTTGTTAAATTTGTTTGCAGTCTTGGATTCCAGTCAGAATTGTTACTTACACGTTTTTCTGTATGAATTAACCAAGGCTTTTGGAACATTATAAGTTCCTTCAAGATCAAACGCCGAGATGTGGTATTTGGCATTTTACAAGTCTCATCTTTCCCCAAATCCCCAAATAATACAGCCTTTACAACAGCTGTCCTTGAAGAGCTTCATTTGAAGAATGTTGGTGCAGAAGCCAAAGAAAAGTACCTTTGCACTAGTTAATCTGTGGCAGACCAACAACAGCTGCTTGTACAAATTCAATACCCTTCGTGGTTGACAGTAAAATTTATGCCATAAATAAGGACTTCAAATTTCATTTACATGCCTCCATATACCAGGAGTAATAAAGAATATAGCAGTTAGCCTGTCCTATAGAAATATTTTTCCCCAGCCCATATCCTGCTGTTTTAGAGTGAAATTTTGCCGTAGGAGAAGTAAAACATACATTGTAAAAGCCAAATTGCTACTTTGGACAGCAGGATATTTCCTTTGCCTCTCTTCTATTGACTGAAAATGATCAAATTTAAAACCAGATTGAAAAGATCTGTATTTATGGTTCCTTGATGACTTACCTTGCTGTTATCAGTGAAATTGACAGCAGATGCCTATGAAAGATACTGGAGACATTTGGAAAAAAAAAACAATAATGAACCTATGGGACCTCATGTTACACAGGGGACTCCAGCATTTTGTCTTGGTCAATTCTGCTCTTGAACAATGTTGGAGAGAACTGTCAAAAATAAACCTGTTTGGTCATTATTGTTTTTAGATTGCACCTTGTACAGGAGAATTATATGGCAGGAAGGAGAGGCAGCTGCTTTTTTTGGTTCTCTTTAGGAGGGGTGACTTAAATGTTAAGACAGATGACCTTTTAGCTTTGACAAGTCTTCAGATCTTGAGGACTTTACTCCATGGTTGGGGTTTTTCTCCTTTCTGTTTAGTCCCTTTAGACAAGTTGGGATCGTCTGCAGGAAAAGTGAAAAAATTGCGTGCCTTGCTCATGGAGAGAAAATAAGCCCCTAGAAGATGTAAAGGAAGGCATTAGGTTTCATCTTAGATGGTCAAACTCTGTATTTTCAAAATGTTTGTTAGAATATGGAAGAAGAGTACTTGCTCATGATGTGACGTAAGTCCAGAGTTTTCTTGTAAGATGGCTTATTTTCTTCTTCCAAGAACTGTTACATATTGGAGATTATTTTCTCTACAGAAAGTTGCCTCTAATTGAAATGGTGTAATCTAATCGAAATGTCCTTTCTTCTTTTATTTCTATTTCTTGGGGGGGGGGGTTTGTTTGTTTTTTTGAGGGGGGGTTTAAATTAGATGTCTATAAAACATGCAGCTCTGTGTTTATGAATGACTGTGTGTCTGTGTGTCATTACCTGATTTATATCTGCTTGTTTTGTCCTTTATTCTTGAACTGCTTTATCTCTGGGCTCTGTTTTCACAAACTCTTAACTCTTTCTCTTTCGCATCTCCTTCCTGGATTTGCTGCTTCCTTCAGCCTCACCTCAAGGTCAGTATTCACTTTTAAAAGGGTGTTTATAAGACTGTCTATTCAGCTAAAATTGAGATCTGACAGAAGATTGCACATCAAATTACATGATTGCAAAATAAAAGATCAGAGGTTTGGTTAAGTCTTTGTAGGAGGATGGGTTGAATAGGGTCCATGTTTAGAAGGAAAGAATTTATATCAAACCATTGTAAATCAATGCACTGGGAAGAAAGGGGAAGACTAACCAATGAAGTTTTTAAAGAGAAAAAACTACAGGAACAGGAAGCTGAAGCAAGACAGTTTAAATGTTACTGGTTTTATCTGTTACTTTAAGAACAGATTGGCCATTAGCCATGTTCCCTGATACATACACATGCTGTGGAGTGCAAAAGTAGTTCCTTTGAAATACAAGTCATACAAACCTTAACTGCTGGACCTTTATCATTGCATCTGTGCCTGAAACCTTAC
The DNA here is from genome assembly GCA_013400735.1 of Pomatostomus ruficeps. Taxonomy (NCBI): domain Eukaryota; kingdom Metazoa; phylum Chordata; class Aves; order Passeriformes; family Timaliidae; genus Pomatostomus; species Pomatostomus ruficeps. The sequence continues at coordinate 12,528 of VYZT01000988.1, read as the reverse complement.
AGTGATGTTGCAGAACTGGTTTTGGTGCCATTTGAATGTGCTGTGCTGTCAGAAAGAACCAAGGGCTGAGGGTTAAAGATAAGTAAATTAGCAGGAGGATGAATTCCTTGAAAACACAATGTGATAAACCACTGAAAAACCCCCAAGAGACAATATGTTTGGAGTCTTTCAACCATGGCCCATTTTTCTGTTTTTATATTTTAAAAGCAGTTGCTAACCATAGATTTTGGGATTTCAGTAGAGTAACTCAGAGTAAACATCTATAGCCTGAATAATCAAAGTCACACGACATTACCTAATGACTCTCATTTGCCTTTGAAAGCTCTGAAACCATGCTGGATTTTAGTCTTTGCTGATAAACTCTGGTACAAAGCATCTGTGACTCCTGGAGAAGGAATGATCGTAATTGTTCCAGGCAGTGTCTTTGCCCAGAAAGCCTCTACTTAATGACTGCATTTCTGAGTTATCAACCAACATCCGACTTTGCTGTTGATGATTAGCACTGAAAAATGTGGTGGTGGCTGGAATGCCTCAGTGCTGCAGTGCTGCTGACGCCCTCACGTTGTGTCAGCATCGTGACCTTGGTTTGGCTCGGGTGCTGCACTTGTGGCCTTGGGTGCGTGTTTTTCTTCCTCCCACAGACTGGAAGAAGATTGGGAGTTAATGGTGTGGCTGTCATCCATCAATACCTTCCGTATCCAGTGTGTCCTACTGGCATACTTGTAATTACTGGGGAGAAGAGGTCTGGCCTTGAATGACCCCTTCAGATCCCAAGAAATGCAACTGCCAGGAAGCTTTTTCTGCCCCGTGAGCATTCTCCTCTGAAATAACCACACTGCCTTTTGCTGCAGAGCAGGGCTCCGCTGGCCCCGCTGCATTTGCCTGGCACCACAGTGAGTGGAGCTTGGTGTGCTTTGGCTGATAAAGTCCTGGATGTTATGGAATCCAGCTGTCAAAGCTGTTTTGATCTTAATCCATATGGCTTTAGGGTTTTATCAATACCTGTGCTTATGCTGGAATTAATGATAAGAGGGGAAACAATTTTAGGGAGCTGTTTGGTTGTGGTCTTTCTAAGACCTGGCGTGATTTCTCTTTTTCCAAGCAATGTAGCCATAGCTTTTATTTCTCACACTTAGAGCATATTGTAAAATTCGGCTAGAGAAGATATATATGGCTGTGATTAGAGGTGACCAAGTGTTAGGATGAGGAACTTGGAAGAGTTTTCTGCTGAGATGTTAAAGAGATTGTCCATTCTGTCCTCATATTTCTTAGTTGGTTTATTGATTTCTTTTTATTACTTTTTTTCCACTTTTAAAATTATGATGGTTAGTTGCTGAGGTTTTCATATATTTGTTAAAATAAATCAAGAGTGTAAGGAAATAGGTGGAATGACTGCTCTTGGAATTACAAAATCCCTGCTGACCAGAAACAAAAAGATTCTCTAAGGACAAACAGAAAAATTACAGTGGCTGAAGTACCACTTGTTTTCTTTGCTAAGCATTTCAGAGTCTGCCTAATTACCATTGACTGCACCATCTGAAGAAGCTGTTCTGTGAAGTCATATTCTACCTTGGAAGCTACTATGGGAGACATAACTTTGTTTTTCTCTGAATGATGTAAAGCAATTTTTTCAGCCATCAAAGCAAATGTGTCTCCTGGAAAAGAACTGAATATGTGAAAAATGTGTTAGGTATGTCTGTCTTCTAACAGGAAGAAATACTCTGAGTTATTTCTGTTCTCATCTAGAGCAGCTTTGCTTACTGTAATCAGTGCAATACCTCTGAATTTTCTGATCTGTCCATAAAGCTTTCATCGTTTCTCTCCTGTTGACAAACTCAGTAAATCAGAATATAACCGTGTAATCCACATCCCTGTTGCTGGTGTGACGTCTACTCACTGCTCAGAAGTCCTAGAGTGGATGTCATGCTGATTCATAGTAAATAAAATTGTCTTGGAAAGCATGGGGATTAAAGCAGTTTTCCGTAAGAATTTTCTTGCTAAGCATCTCTGCTGATGACAGCTTTACATAAACTCCCCAATGCTTGCTGAGTTCAAGAGTAAGAAGCCAAATAACACTATACTGATGTCATTACCTGCAGTGGGGAAAAAAAAAACAAAAGAAAAATAATGTAAAATCATAGGCTCCAGTTGTTCTAAGTTGTTCTTCTGAATACGTGTCACAAAAGCTGAGATGGATAAAGATAAAAATACTGACTTCAGGTGCTGTAGTGAGCAACTGAATGTTTTTCAGGGGAAGAATGAGCTAAATTGATAAAGTAAAAGTAAGATTTCCAGCTTCAAACTGGGTGACAAACACCTTAGCTGGACAGGAGATATCCCACAAGATGCTTGTCTTTTACTGTTCTCCTTTCTACTGTCAGCTTTTCTGTTAGTTTAGATCACATAAGTAATTGTACTGTCTGTCATATTTTGAAGCAAGTAATCCAATTCTTAAAAGAAAGTTTTCTGAATTTTTTTTGCTATACCAAGGAGAATTTGATGCTCTAGGAAGTAATACTGAAATACTGTAAAGCTTATTTCCACAAGCAAAGTGGCTTGGTGATTAGATGAGTACAGGCTGGTGGCAGGAATCCAGATAAAAGTCTGCTAAGACTGTCCATGTAAAATTAAATGTCAGTGTAGCAATTCAAGTGTAGCCTTATAAAGTCAAAGAAAAAACAAAATAGTAAATCTGAGGGGATTTTTTCAGTCCTTTTTCCAGAGTCTTAAATGTATATTAAACACAACATGTCTAACCACCAAAGAAATATTTAAAATGTCATCTTTCTGTAAGAGAATAGCTGATAATATTGCATAAAAAGTTCAGCCCATACAGGAAACTCAGGGTACTATTCAATAGTTCTTAAAAAAATCCCCCCAAAACCAGCAGAGTACTTGGTGACAGGCTCCTAGGCTATGGTACCTGTGGGTTTTCCACTGTGCTGGGAATACCTTTGGACACTGACTCATGTGCTGTGGCTCCAGAAGGCCGTGTAGCTGAGCACTGACCAGGTACCAGAGTGGCCAGGAGCAATTTCACTGCAAGTGTGGGGGGCTCTTTAGTTCCAGACCTTCAGAGGACTCCAGGTTTTCCCTCTGCCACAATGTTGGTCAGTAACCAAGTCAGGAAGTGATAAAAATTTCGAGCGTGTTGAGCCAGCAGTGGTTTGAGCTCTGCAGAGATGGAAACATTGTCTTCAACGAAGTTTCCATTTGACTTTCCTTGGCTGTCCCAAAAAATAGCAATCCATAGTAGTTGTTTTCTATTCAATATATGTTTGCTGTAATTCTACTTGGATTCCACAAAAATGGCTTTGTGGAATTACTTACACTAAAAAGTACTCTTTGTTTAAGAGTTATCTGATCCTTGTGAGTGAGAAGGGATAAGGCACCTTAGAGATGCCTGTGGGGAAGGGAAGAAATCAAGGCATCAGGCCTGGTTATGAGGGTTGGGTGGTGATGAGAAGGTCACAAAACAGAACTGTGGTTTTCCTTTAACAAATCACTGGTGTAACCTTTCAAACTTGCTTTAGGTATAGTGATTATCAGAGCTTTGCTCCTCTGCTTGAAGTGGAATCTGTACCTTTTCTGTCAAAGGTCCTCTTTTCTTGCCTCATTTGACTGCATCTTAATTAAGCAGAATTATTCACAGCTGTACATCATCTAGGAATTCTCACTTTTCTGCAGTCTCACACGATCTGATTCATCTCCTACTACCTGCTGAAATAAATTTAATTAGGTGAAACAACGATGAGTAGTTTCTATCTTTGTGTTATTCCTCTGTTTTCAGCACATATATTCACAAAGTGTGCAGGTTTCTGTGAGGATTTGAACTGAAGTAGAAAGACAAGTGCCATGGCACTAGGGAGGATGTTTGTGTGTCATAGTGTGCTGTGAATTTTGAAGAGGTCCAAGACAAATGCTCTGAGAGAAAAATCCTTCACAATTTGCTTTCTTTTTCAGATGTAACAAAAAGGTGGGGTTTTTACCATATTATTTGAAAAATCAAGAGATAACATTGTTTTTGAAGATATTTTTGTCTTTATCTTCCTATATCCCAAAGTTAACAAATTACATAGCATGTCATCATCAGAAGATTAAATGAGATGATCACTCAAACTTCATGCAACATTAAACATTTGGACTAACCCATATGCGTCACATCACATTTAGTCAAAGGAATAAAATCTGAAGTTATTCTTCCTCTTTAAGGGCTAGCTTGTGTGCAAAATTTTATCCCCTGAGTGGCTAGATTTTTACTTCTGTTAAAATTCTAAAATCCGGGTAAGATATGGACAGGCGGCAGTGAATGTGTGTATCTGTGGTAAAATGATCTTGGTGCAAACGGTTCCCTAAGTGACAGGACCACAGGCTTTAACAAGCCCTGGGCTCAGCAATAGTGCAGTGGTTACAGAGTTGGGCACGACTTTGTAAAAGTTGCTGAAAAGGATGAGCAACTCAGTTGCTGCTTTTCCTCACTTTTTCTTGGTAAGAACTCCTTTCAGATCCCTGAACATAATGGTAAAGTGTGCAGGAGTGAAGCATGACCCACAGGACTGTTAGACCAAGTTGCAGGCCATTTAAACAAATCAGAAATATGCAGGTTGATGGAATCAGATCAGATCAACACAAGGCTGCTGAGGGAGCCAGCTGATGTCAGCACAGGGACTCTCTCTGTCAGCTTCAAAAGCTTGTGCTTGTGAGGGAAGGTTCCTCTCGACTTGCAGACATTACACCCATCTTCAGGAAGGATGAGGAGGAGGATCTGGGGGACTGCAGGCCAGTCAGTATAACTGCATGAGCTGGGAAGTTTTTGGAGCAGATCCTCAAAGTCACCTCCAAGAACCTGAAGGAAAAGAAGGTGGTAGGAAACAGCCAGTATTGGTTGACAAGGATAAATCATGCCTGACCAGCTGATGGCCTTCAGTGATGACCTGACTGGCTCAGAGGGGAATCAGCAGTGTTCAGTGTCTCTTTCATGATGTGGATGATGAGACAAAATACACCTCCAAAATTTCTAGAGAAGACAGAATCAGACTTTTCTCAGACATATTCAGTAAAAGGTTGAGAGGCAACAGACACAAATGACAATTTGTTCCAGGATAAGTCCCATTGAGATTATTGACAGAAAACTCACCTTGATCAGTCAGATGCTGATACATTGCCCAGGGAGGCTGCTGAGTTCTCAGCACTGGAGATAATCAAAACTTATCCGAACAAAGCCAGGAGCAACCTGCTCCAACTTGGCCTTGTTTTGAGCAAGGTATTGAACCAGGTGATCTTCAGAGATCCCTCCAACCAGAGTTACCCCATGATTCTAACTTTCTGTGGTAAGTTAATTTGCATTCTTGGACAAGCTCTACAGTTTTTGTGTGGTTTTGGTAAGAATTTGCTACATAATAGTGACCTGGTAAAACAGGATAAACAAAAATCATCTTCTTATTTCATAGCACTGTACAGCTGTAAGAAAAGAAAGAAGATAAATTGGTGGGGGGAGTGGGATCCACTGCACTTTTATTTCTTGCAAATTTCTATATGTATTCTCAGTTTTTAAATAATTTTGAAAATAACTGCTGCTTTCTGGACTATAGCATCACTGTGATACAGGTCGGAATGTTATTAGCAGGCTTGTCTAGTAGTTTACTCAGACATTTTTCTTTCATGATTTCTAATACAGCTCTCCCCTTCTTACCCGTTCCTAAACCCAGAGACTCTCAAACTTTATCGCTGTTATTAGAATCCGAGAAGATAAAATTGGAAATTCTGTTTCACATGTATTTTTATATGTTCTCTGTAAGCTTTTCTTGCTGGTGAGAGCTTAGACTGGAACAGTGCCCTTTAATCTGACAGGGAGGGGTTTCACTGTTTCACCTCTGTTGTTAGCAGGTTTGCTCTTATGTCTCATCATTTGGGCTGAAAGAACCATTGTCCATTTGCAGTTTTCACATCCCTTTTGGTGACATCCTTTATCTTGCTCAGGTTCTGGACAAATTAAACAGAGCATAGTTGACCCTGCATTTTCTTCTCAGCTCACTTGTTCAGGCAGCGTTTTCCTGCTGTGAGAGTTTCAGGTGGCTGGGAAGTTCCTCATCGTGTGTTGAGTCTGTGCCAGTGCCTGAACTGGAACCTTTTGTTCTTATGTTATGGTGAAGTTCAGGTTCCGTTTCTGACCTGCACACAAGGTGTGCCCCTCTTGAGGGCATTTGAAGCCACGTATTTCACATGTGCCTTTCACTACTTTGCTTATCAATTGAGAGCATTACTTCACTGCTCACTTAGCTCATATTTTCCATACTCATTCCTGTGAAATCAGCTTTCCTAACAGGTCTATGCATCATCTCTGCAAACAATTCCTCATCTTTTGGATGAAAAATACATTAGATAAGGATAGATATTTATTACAGTCCTACAGTTTATAGATTCAATGAACACTTCTATGGCTATCAGTCGATTAATTTGAAGTCATTCTTAATCACTTTACTGTAAAGTGAAAACAAAATTTCTTACCCATGAAATCCCAAGTAGGCTATTAGAGATATTGCAAGATAAAAACATGCTTAACATTCTTAGGCTAGAATTAAATTAGAAAGTTCTTTTCTCCCCCTATTCCTTTCTCTTCTGTGGCTCTCTTCCATTCATTGTTCTTGCAGGGTGGTGAATTCAAGTATTCCCTCCTTCTGCATAACATGTTCTTCATCTGCAAACAATAGAGGGCCCTTTCATGCTGGAATTTGTCAGCTTTTCTAGACAGTCCTCTTGAAGTACCCCAGGCAATTCAGACAGATTTAATCAAGCTCTCAGTGACTTACTTAATTTCCTGCTTATCCAGCAGATAGGCCATTCTTCATAATTAAAAGAAAAAAGGGGTTTTTTTTCACTTCCTTAGAGAACAAAACATTTCCAGTTGTCACTTTCTGTTCATGGCTGAGTAATTAACTCCCATCTCCAAGGGGTAAAGTGCCTCCTGCCCCTTTAGTGACCCAGCACACTCCATTCAAGGTAAAGTGCTTTTACATGGAATATTCTTATGTATCTGTTTACAATACTGAACAGATTTGATAGAAACTGGGATCAAGCATCTTGGTAGTTTTGGGGTGGCAGTGGCGTTGGAGTGATTCGGCTCCAGCATCCTTCCTTCAAGCATTTTGGAATGAACTTTACCATTACATGTAACTTAATTCTTTCTATGCAAAACCAAAAGTGAGCAAGAATTACAAACTTGAGTTGCAAAATTCTCTCTGTAAATGCACAAGAGCTTAATTTCATCCCAGAAATTACAGCTGCCAGCAAGTGGCCGTTGTCAAGCTGGAATGCTTAGTGCCAGCCTTGACAAAGAAAGCAAAAGGTGCCAACCCAACAGAAAAGTGAAGCTGCTTTCCTACCCATTCCTCCTCCCCTGTATTGCTCAGCCCTGGTTTTTTTAGTGTCCTGAATTGTTCATGCCATGTTTGATGAAGTCCCACATGCTGGGAACTGAAAGAGAGGTGTCAAAATACAGCTTTACCCTACAATAAGAGTGAGAACTCCTACCATACTTCAGTGGGGATGCTGTACCTTGAAAAGGCATTCTTTTGGGAGCATCTCCTGTGACACATTTGCTCTTCTACCAACATTGTGTTCATCCTTGGATCTTTCCCTAGGCTTGCCTTACTCTGTAATGGTCTGCATTATATTTTCACTTCAGTTCCTTTAGTCTGCAGTGTTTTAAAACAAGTGTATTCTGAGCTTTCAGATGGTAGGATTCTTGATTTTGCAGGATGTCCCTGAATTCTCAGGTAATTGTGCCAAATTTATTAATGTTGTTAACTTAAAACCAATTACCAGATAGCTACGTACATTCATTTCACTTCTTAGTGTGTAATTTTTCACTTTCTAAATCAATCAGCAGAATATGCTAGCAATTTCACTTAGTAATAAACAGCTTAGAAATAGGGGGGTTATTACTAATTCCTAGCAAGATATGTAAAATACACAAAAGTGAACACATCTGTAAAATACGTAAGAGTGAACACATTTTCAGTATTTGACATGTCAGCATATTTTAAAGGATCGATACCTCCAATGAGCATGAATTCTCTTTCCTTTTAGCACTTGCTCCTCTTGCTCCTTTTGTTTCTTTTTCGTCTACTTTAAGGCCATCCTGTATGGGGAAAAATGGGAGAAAGCATTAAGTGAAGTTGATAGTAAAAACTTTATTAGGATACTGCAAAATGACACTTTATACTGCAAAAATGGCCAGTGACTTGGAATGTGAAAATGATGGGTTTTCCTGTTGTATTTGGAGTAGAACACATATTAATTTATGCAACATTTAATGTAATTTCCTCTTAAAGGAAATATTTCGTGATCATATGTCCTAACCAAAGGGACTGTTCCCCACAGCATAGGCAATAGGCGGAGCTTTTGTAGGCGCTGTGCAGTGCCATTGTATAAAGGTCATCAGAGAGCTGCAAATAACTCTGGGGTTTTTTCTCTCCTTAGTTCAGGACCTGCCTACTTCCCTTTCTTGTATCTCCTGCTTTCAGCACAGATTTCCCATTTTAATGTGGAATATGCGGAGACGTGCTCAGAGACCTGGGGCATTTTTGACAGTTTGTTTCCTTTGGCTGCTTAATTCCATGTTCTTTTGTAGTTGCTTGGATCACATGAGCAAATGACGGCTGAAATACAGCTGAAGGAGTCTGCTTTCTATTTTTAAGAACTTCAAACTTCAGACATTGTAACTTGGGCAAAACCTATAGAGTGTGAACAATGCCAAACATTTGGAAGATTTTCTAAAGTTATATAGAAGGGGTAAACACATGCTATTCCCAGTTTCAAGAGCAGGTATGAATTCCTAGTTCTTTTTCATTATGGATGTCCATTTTTATCTCTTCATCATTTTTTTTTCATCTCTTACTAGTTAGCCTGTATCTGCAAAGAAATTCTGATTTTGAGCCATAGTAAGTTTGATTTAAAGCAGCATGGCTTTTAAATTTTTTAATTAGTTTAAAGGGTCTGTACACTGTTAATTTATTCCTTACACCAGTCTGCACAAGCAGAAAGCAATCAATAAGGAAAAAACCCAACACCACCTTCAAAGGGATTTAATTTGATTTCTTGAAAATTCCAAAGGGGAAGGAGTGTGTTTTCTTCTGCATCTTGGAATAGTGGAGGTTATTTCTTGAACTAAAAGTAGAGAAATTTTATTTCAAAGTAAAAAGGGACTGGAAAGCTCCTCTTGTCTTTCTGTATCCTCTTCTGGCCATAGCCTCGTTAATATTAATTAGATTTTCAACGCTATTTATGTCTCTCAACCTCCTATGTATGCCCTCATATAAAAAGACAGATGATTTATAGAAAATATATTGTGTATGTGTTAGTAATATTCTTCCTGACAGAAAAGGCTGTTGTTTGCTGATATTTCCTAATGATTAGGAGTGTTCCCCAATTATTTGGAAGATCAGTTCACTGAAGGGAGGCAGAAAATGTCTCAGTGACATTCTGCATCAAGGCAGTTGCCCTGATAGGGAGATCAGCTCAATTAAAATCTTAATTTTGCCTCGTTTGTCTCAAAGTCACCAAATAAAAAGTAGTTCACTGGAGTAGTGTAATTGCCTAGATAAAGACTTTATCTTTCTGAGTACACATTCCAAACTAAAGCTAATTTAATTAGCCAGCCTTATGATCTCTGAGGGTATCAGTGAGCGTATATTTCAGATATCTGACACGTGGGACATCTTATCACAGAGGTTTATTTTAATGTGCTCCTTCATAATGTATTAAAAATTAGAGTACATGTTCATAATCCTCATGGACATACTTGTTCTGTGTCACATCCACATGCTGTGGAACAGTAAAAATCCCTCCTCAAATGCATCAGCCACTAACCTTGTCCATGCACATTACCAGGGCTGTTTAGAGAAACCTCCAATGAAGAGAGACTCAAAAGTGTTGCTTTACAGCACTCCCTGAGTTCTCCAGAAGCCCAGTGGTGTTCACTTAACTTGCAGAGTATTCCTAGCTGTGTTCTCCTGCATGTGCCAGGCTGAGGAGGTTCTGGCTGTGCCAGAGGAGGAGGGACTCAGCCATCTGCACTCTCCAGAAAGGCTGTGCAGCCCTGTGTGGGGGATATTTAGTACAGATAAATATGCTGTGCCCCATTTGCCAGGCAGCCCAGCTGTAACAAATCAGCTCAGGAGGCACTCTTCACTCACCTGATGGGAGCTGTCAGAGCCAGTGACTCAGAATGGTTTTCATAACAGGAGAGATCTCTTAGTAGCTGTTTGCTGAGCACCCGACAGAAACGTGCCAGACACCCCACTCTGAGAGTCACTGTGCTCTGTGTCTTACCAGTGGATCCCGAGAGAAAGTGGTGGGACAGCTCCCCCCAACCCGGGTTCTCCTGGTAATGGAGGTGCTGTAGCAGGGTGCAGTTTGTGAAGTGTGATAATGTGGCTTTTCAATCAACCCCAGTCTTTCCTATACTTTTCCCAATACAGTCTCTGGGAATGGCTGGCTTTGGATCAGATTTTGTACAGCTACTCTGGAGCTAACAGAGTAAACACTTCTCAGTTGACATCTGTATAGAGAATCTTTTAGAAAGATTCTTCTTGAAAACAATGTTGGTTTTAAGTAGATAAAGCTAAATTATGTCAGATTTTTGTTTGGGCATCTCAGTGACATAAAATCATCAGGGTTTTAGCCCCAAAATGGACAGGTTTACATTATTTCAGAATGGTCCTGCTAGCATCACTTCCTTACATCTTTTCCTGAGAGCAAGACTCTGAATGTTCTTGTGCATAGATTTCTTTTTATCAGAAATCCTCTAGCACTAAGTTACTACATCCATGGTGCTTTTGGTTTTGTCCTTGGCAACTGCTTGGTTTAATACTTTGTGCTGAAGACTGGATTTTCAGTAATTGTCAGCTTAAATGTGTGATACATATAGTGATTTTTTAACATACCATCTATCATGATGACAGAATAATAATGTTCAACTGTTATCCCAAATTTCTGCAAATTTTTGCAAAGGAGGACTTTTCTCTCTTTATAGTTGTTTACAGACATATAGATGTTTTAAGCTACTCTAGTATGGTTCTCAAATACTTTGCTTTTAAAATTTTCTTCTTACATTATATTTAATTTTTTGTTTTGTTTCAACGGCTAACTTTTACATTTGATTTTTCTTTTAATTATTGTTTGTGTCGGGTATTGTTCTAGAAGGAATTAAAAGACCACATGCCCGTCGGAAAGAAAACAACTGCTGTATTGTGATTTGTTTTCTCTTCTGGCTAGTGGGACTGCAGTTAAAAAAAGACATGTGTTATCTTAGATCACCAAAATACCCTCTGAAACCTCAGTAAAATGCCATTCATAAGGAAGATTTTATTGCTGTTTAAAGAACACTTCTTTCAGCCGAGTGGTGCAGGTCTCTTGAACAGAGAGGGACTGGCTGTGTGTGATCTATTCACAGGGCAGTTGCTTTGTGAGCTGGAGTTAAAGGTACAGAGAACAGCACCTTTGGGACTTCTTCCCACACTGTTAGGGCCAAATTCAACTAACCCAGCGTGTTGCAGGAGGAAGGAATCCACACCAAAGCCTAATCAGCCATTTTATAAATGTCATTTTTGGCTTTGCAGCTGTTTGCTCAATTAACAAAAGCAGAAAAAAAATACAACAGAACAAGCTTATTTGTTGAACTACTGAATGCTTTTATTAAGGTCCTTAAAGTGTTTTTCTTAACAAAGGAACACCCATATCACTATGTTACAGGTTTATTTCAGAGTTCACCTGAAGTTTTTATTTTTAATGTTCCTAACTTCAATAAAAACTAAAAGTTGCAAGGTTTTAAGGTTAAAGGTTTCTTTTCTATTTCAATTGCTCCCAGCTTTCAAAACTAGTTATCAAACTTGACGTATAATTAATTTGATATTTAGTCTCTGAAGTCTGATTTCAAATTTTATACCAGTTATGAAATTATGGTAATGTATTCATTGTTTTCATCACAGAACCTGCTTCCTAGGAAATAGGTGCTGAGAATTTAAGTAGTTGAGAAGCTGCACATTAATTTTGTTAGCCTTTTTTTTTTAGCTGCACATTAGCTGGACGAATAGGTGCAAAGTATTTTATCTACAAAACTGGAATTAGAGATCAATGGAAACATGAGGCGCTATAGATGTTTGCCAGGAGTGTCTTGTTGTATTTAGCCCTGTCTGAAAGCAAACCTTTGCTTTGCTTAGTTTGATACGGACTTGTTGCACTAAAACAGAGACACTTTGTTTAATCTCTGCCGATAATCCCTCAATTTTAGCCAGTTGCTTAAGGCAATTTTCTTTTTTTTTTTTTAGAATACTAAGACAACAGCATTTG
>VYZT01000986.1:2682-18367 GCA_013400735.1 Pomatostomus ruficeps | reverse complement strand
TATTAATTAGTATTCTACCTTCTCTTGCCTAAATGATTCTCACACTTCTCATGCTAATTAGTCTGTATGCTCAATCTGTCTTTCGAGTTGGTGGCCAGTGAGTTGCTGGTCACAATGTGCCACTGCTGGACTCAAGAGGCCATGAACTGTCACCAATCCCTTCCATTACAAACAGCACAAGGACTTGTGGCGCTTTTGCATCAAGCAGAGCACTGCCAGCCGGGCAGGGGAAGTGATTGTCCTGCTCTGCTCTGCAGTGGAGTGGCCTTACCTTGAATATTGAGTGCAGTTTTGGGTGCAACAATATAAGAAAGACATTAAGCTATTAGAGGGTGTCCAAAAGAGGGCCACGAGGATGAAGGGCCTTAAGGCAAAGCCACATGAGGAGCGCTGAGGTCACTTGGGCTGTTCAGCCTGGAGAAGACTGAGGGGAGATCTCATTGCAGTTACAACTTCCTTGTGAGGGGGAGAGGAGGGGCAGGCACTGATCTCTCCACTGTGGAGCCCAGTGACAGGATCTGAGGGAGTGGCCTGGAGTTGTGTCAGGGGAGGTTTAGGCTGGATGTTAGAAAAAGGTTTTTCACCCGGAGGGTGGTTGGGCACTGGAACAGGCTCCCCAGGAAAGTGGTCACAGCACCAGCCTGACAGAGTTCAAGAAGCGTTTGGACAATGCTCTCAGACACATGGTGTGACTCTTGGGGGTGCCCTGTGCAGGCCCAGGAGTTGGACTCAATGATCCTGATGGGTCCCTTTCAACTCAGGAGATTCTGTGATAAGGCAGGAGTCTATTTCCCAATCCGATTTTAATTCTCCGTAATTCTCTGGGCANCGGCGGCGGGCGCCAGGCAGGGGCGGGCGCGCGCGGCGCGGCCAATCAGCGTCGCCCACGACCCTCCCCGGAGGAGCTGGAGCCGCCGGTCGGTTGGGCCGGGCCCGGAGCCGCCACTGTCGGGACGGGGGGGCGGCGACAGAGGAGGAGGAGATGGTGTCCCCTGCTGCCTCCGCCGGGCGCCTGGGCTCCGCGCTGCCCTTCCTGCTCGTGCTCCTCGACCTGCAGTACCAGGGTGAGCCGGGCCGGGGTGTCTGTAGGGGTGCGTTGCGAGGGGGGCTGTGCTGCGTCCGTCCGCGGCCCGCCGGGGTTGGGTTGGTGGCTGGTGGCTTGAGGGTGCTGGCTTGAGGCTGGTGGCTGGTCGCCCTCCTTCCGTCCCTCCTGCCGGGCTGTCGGTCGGGGCTGCGCGGTGTCCGCCGTGGCGGCGAGCCCCCCCAACCCCCCGCGCTTCCCCCGGCCCGTGTCGTCTTGAGGAGGGGAATATTTCGAGAAAGGGTGTGAGGAGGGAGGTACAGCGCTGCCAGCTCATCACTCGGGGCTGTGGCGAAGGGTGCGTAGCGAGAGCACCGCCGCTGCCGGTGACCTGTTGTGGTCTGTCGGAATTGCTGGCGGCGCGGTCGAGGCGGCTCGCTGTGTGTGCGCTGGGCGCTCCCCGGGCTGCTCACGGCCGGGCTGAGGCCGCCGCCCGCCGCTGTGAGGCCTGGGTGACGGCATCGGCCGTTCTGTGCTACCCGGGAATTTCTCACTCCCGTGCGGACTTTGTGTACTTCCGAAGTTCAAAGGCTTCTCCAGTGGCCCTTCGCAGTCGTAGCCAGTATTAGTACTACACTTAGAGATTCGCTGAGGCTTTTGATGCTTGCGTTGAATTTGTTCCGTTTTTGTTTTGTTGTTACAGTTTCTGTTCTTCTTTTTTTTTCCCCCTCTCACCATTAGTGAAGTTCAGTTTATCTGCGCTTTGTGCAGCTTGTTTACTTTCGTAGTACCCTGTTAGCAACACCTGTGTAACCAAACGTTTATTCACCGGCTTCTGTTAAGTTTCGAACTCTGTTATACAATGGTGGTTACAGTCAGGGTTTCAGCTGAGGGACATTCTTTACCTGCCAGTGGAAGATGGAGGTGGAACTGAAGCTATCAATAGCCAGAAAAACTCTATGGGCTTAAGAAAGATATAGGTTAATATTAAAAATTCAGTTGATACACTGAATTAAAGAATAGTTCAGCTGGCCAGGTGGCAACAGGAACATACTGTGGCAAAGACAATCTGCATTAGACCATGTAGTGTGGTGTCAAATTGCTTTTTTTTTTAATATGCATTCTAGTAGTGTTAGAAGGCAATAACTTCTGTCAGAGTATACTGGGTTTTTTTTCCCCCTGAGATTGTGGCAGTGGATTCTTTATTTAGAGTTGCCAGCCCATTTCGAGTATGTGGTTTAATGGCTTTTTGGGCTTACCACATTTCCTAATTTGGGGGACATTTTCTTAACTTCAGTTAATAAAGATGTAGAGTACAGTAATAGAAAGAGAAGTGGTAGTACTGGGTCTTATTTACTGAAATTACTAACCTCTTAGTTCAGAATGTGTAGTTGGAGATTTTTTGGGGGCGGTTATGGTATCTAAGTATCTAGACTTCCTCCCCCCCCCGAATATTAAGGGTCTTTGAGCTCAAACGTGTTCATAAGTGACGTTTAAATTTGTATGGTGATGTCTTGGTATTAGAAGTCTGCCTTGTGTCATCTGATTCAGGAATCCGTGGAAGAGTCCTTTTGTATTAACTTTGTATCTTACAGTTGATGTCAGTGAATACTATTTATATCGGGCTGGTAAATACACTCAGGAAAAACGTTTTTGATTCCTCCTCTTCACCCCAGTTCGTGATGAATTTGGCACAGATCCTCTCTTGGGAAGATTCATTCTTCACTGCTGTTCATCCGCACTAATCAAAACAAAAGGAGGTGACTGAGGAGGAATAAAGGAGTGTTGTTCATTTTCCCCCGTCCTTCCTCGTAGTAGAAGAAAGGAAACGTAATATTGGGAAGAATAAATGGGCTCTGAGTATACAGAGCTCGGTTAGTTACTGGCAGACCACAAGCATTAGGTGTTTTTTCCCTCCCCTCACCTTTTGTTTTCGCACTAAGTTTGGGAGCTTTTTTGTTTTTTTTCTTGGCCCCAAATAGCAAAGGCTACTTGGGGGCGGGGCGTTTTTTGTCTGCCAGTCTTTGCTGTATTTACCTGCTTCCTTTGCAAACGGAGGGAGTAAAAACTTGGTGGGTGGAAATTGCACGTGGCTCAACTGGGTACCCTGAGGCTCCTTGTAAACCTCAGAACTATTGCTTCAGAAACTGTCGTTGCTTGTACGCGTCCTACTTAGTTCAGCGTAGTTCTTGAAAATCATATTTGCAAGTATATGTAAAGCAAAGACCAAACCTGTTTAGAAATAACAGCAAACTTAAGATTTAGGGTCATTCTGATAAAAAATTGTTGCAAAAGCAGGATCTCCCACTCGCCTGACAAGATAAGGCAATCATTAAGCTGTTCTATGGGGGGGGGGAAAGGGTTTAGATGAATATAATTAAGATTAGTGACATGCATGCTGTTTCTTTGTCATTGAAACAACTTTTTGGTACACAGTAGGAATTCTGTTTATTTTCATAGTCTTGTTACTTGGGAACAAGATTTAGAAAAAAGTAGGTGGAAATTCTGCAGGGGGGAAGAACAGAAACATGTAGACAAATGTAACATCTTGAAACTGTTCTCAAATTGGAGAGCTTTCTTGAGTTTTTTGCAGTGTGGATGGGACCGATTATACAAGGATATAGTTGAAGTTCATAGACCTAGGTACCTACATATTAGCACCAATTATTCTAATAAAATGAAAATCCTACCAGGAACTTATAATTTATTTGAAGTGAGTGTATTTAACTGGAAAAACAGGTTAGCTACACCTGCTTATCTTCCCTGTACCTTCTGATTGTTGTCCTTTGAGTTGTCAGGGCTAGTACCAATTATCTGGGAATAGTTCGGGAGGGTTTGTTTTTTTTGTGTCGGTTTAGGTTGGTGGTTTTTTGTGTGGGTTTTTTGTTTGTTTGTTTCTTTCTTTTTTTTTTTTTTTCTTTTTTTTTTACTCTTAGACTCTTGCCCCAGTGCAAGGACTACAGGCTCTGAATTTATCCAGAGTATTTGACTTGGTTTGACAGCTGGGGCTCATGTGTGTGGTTGTTTGTTTGAGGCCCAAGGTGAATATTTAACAATTAGGCAGTCTTTAGAAATGATATTCAAATTAAAATACATAGACATTTTTAAAAATAAATGGTATGTTTGCATATCTCTTGTGTAAACTTAGTTTCTTAGTGGAGCATGCAGAGCTTCTTCAGCTGAGCCCTTGGTATCCAGCTCACCAGTGTGTATCTGTTGGAAGGAGCTCTGTGGGGTGGATTTGGTGTTTTTTTTTTTGCTCCAGCTGAACTTTAGTTCTTAGGTTCATTCCCAGACCAAAGGTACCCAAATAGGTTGCAGAGAATTTGAGTCCTTGGACTCCTGTGTTTATGTTACCAATTTTCAGATGTCTGCTGTGGGCTGCATTATTTAGAGCAATTGTTTGCCTACAGCCAGAAAATGAATAAGCTTTCTGTGAATAAACAGCCCAACTATCAGGGCAGTGCAGAGTGTTCCTGAGTAGTTACGGTAAATGTCACTTTTCATCATGGTTAAGCTAAAGATACAGGATGCTTCTGGAGATTCATGCATCAATTGATGATGTTCAGCAGCTTGCAGAGTTAAGGTATAATGTATGGTTTAATGTATGTCAAGTGTAATTAGTCTTATTCTACAGGGAGTCTACAGGACTTCACAATTCGCTTCTTTATTTATCCATGTTGCTTCTGCTTTTATTACTTGTTTGCTATCAGTGGACACTTTTCTCATTTCTTTTATTAATTGTCTTCATTATTTTCAAGGGAAAAGATGGCTTTTCCAGCTAAAGTATTATGTAACTGTAAAACTGTACTGAATACAAAATGTTTGAAAGACACCAAATTGTGCAGGTACATCTTACTGTGGAAAAATGTATTCTTGGAGCTATCCTGATGTGACTGAATGTAAAACAAGGATGCTTGAGACTGTGGAAATTAAATGTCATATTTGGGTAGATGGAAAGTTCATCAAAGAGTAATTTACAGCCCAGTTGTAGAGATACCCCTCCAAACTGACAAGTTTTGAAAGATTTCAAGTATTTGTGTGTGGGGAAACATGGGAGGGATGAAACTTAAGGAGTTTTTAGTTGGTATTAGGTCATGTTAAATACTTGAGTCTGTTTATGGTTTGGTACCCTCTTTATTGCTAGCATACTTCCAAAGCCTGGGAAATTTGTGGTGAGGTTTTTTTCTCAGTTTTGTTATGAGTTTTTTCATTGTGTTTCCAGTGCTTGCTTTGTCATTTGCAAGAACACTGGACTGCTTGATGGCTGAAGATTTAAGCTGGCAAAGCAAAATGGGCAAGGAAGAAAGTCCTTTCTTGCTGCAAATTGGACATTGACATAAAATGGGAATACATTTTTTACATACCTAGAATTGACTTTAAAGTGCATCATTTAGTAAGACCCTCAAATAATAATTATTTATCATGTAGACAATTTTAACTCCATTTACTTAAACAAAAAATATTCACTGGAAATTTGAGACTTCATGAAGTAATTTCCATTAATTAAAAAAACCCCTGTTTTCTGTCTTTGTTCTAAAACAAATAATTAAGTTGAAGCCCTTGAATCCAGCTTGCTGAATTATCAATCTTTTAGCAGATAGAAGTTTCTCTAGTGAATACAGAGGGGATTTTATTAATTTTAGTATAGACAGCTCAAGGATTTTCTTATAATGTGGAATTAAAAGAATTATGAGCTATATAAAGGAGTAGAAAAGGAAAATTAAATTAAGATCCCAGGTGTTGAAAGCTCCTAGGTCTAAAATGATGATGATTTGTTGATAAGAAATTACTGTTCTTTCATTACAAACACGTTGTTGTTTAACCACCTTTCAGTGTGAGAAGTTTGGATATACTTTCCTTCAATCACTTGTACTGTAACATTTTTATTTGGATTCTAAGAAACAACTTCAAAGTGCTGCTGCATTTTTGTATTTAAAATTAATTCAAATGCCTATCTGAATTAGCTCAATGCAAAACCTGAGTGAAATAAATTATGAATCATTGGGTTTTAATGTAATGTGCTTATTCAGAATTTCAATATATTACCTTGCTTAAGTTCAGGCATAGGGTATCCTCTTAATAAAAAAACATTTTTCTAGTGTGAAGTTTTTTGATAGTCATAAGCTGGTGGGTAATTTGTAGTGAAATTCTGCTCTGATCTGAAGACTTCTGGAAGCAGGACAAATAAAAAAGCTGTTGCTGAGTTGATGTATGTACAGCATGTACTTGTACTCGACTGCTCATTTCTTCTCAACAATGGTCTTTCCCTGTTGGTTGAGGAGCAGTAGCAATTTATTAGCTTTAAACTCAAACTGGCACTTCAAAGGCTTACCACTTCAACATGGTTTTCATGCTGCTGGTTCAAGGGAAAAGAAGTGAAAATTTCAATCATTTGTCAAAACTTGCACTCTTGAAGAAGTTTGCCCTGGAAATTATGAAGATGAGACAAAAGTGCAGTAGATGAGAAGCCAATCTCTAAGTAACCAAACGGTTCTCAGGTAAGTATTAAGTTACCGTCAGGGTCATGAAATTTTACTTAGAGCCTCTGTGTATTTGCTGTATGTGGGTGTTAAGAGTGCTTTTCCAGACTCTTCTGAAATTGAAAGTCCACATCGAAATGTAGTTGCTCAAAGCGTGTTACTGAACATGTAGACACGTATGTTGAGGTCCAGTTTAAACCCAGAGGAGCAGAGAAAGCCAAGTCTCTGTGTGTAAAACGGAAAGAATTTTGAAGGTTCAAAATATGCCCAAAAATGTGATTAAAACCAAACGAGGTTAGATGCTGGTGCCAAAAAATTGGTATATTTTATTTAATAGTAAAAGAGGCAAAGAGAAAGAGACAGGAAAGAAAGATAAATAGAGAAAGAAGTGTGCGTGGGGGGTGGGGGACGGGGAACAGGGAGAGTGAGAGGGGTTAGGTGGAAGCACATCACCCTTCTGGGAGTCCCAAAGACATCTCGTTGCTCCCCTCCATCCGGTCTGCTGGCTGGTGAGGGTCCCCTGCTGCCGCTGCCACGCTGCTGAGTATAGAATCCAGTGGATTAATATACATTTTGGGCAGCTGGGAACGTCCAGGTGCCTTCCCTAAGGGGGCCAGGTTTGACACTGTCCCTTGCAACACTGAGGATCTGTTGCATCATGTCTGGCACAGAGTCTGGGGACCCCTTTGAGGGGGCCTTTGACGGGCCATGGCACCCCCTCTGTCCTTCATGTGCATGCGGCCTCTCCCTGGGTGAAGGGGCCCCTCGGCTCCGCTCCTCTGCACAGCGGAGATGGGCGCTACACCCAAAACCTCTCCTCCCCCCACGCTTTGGTGCGAGGGTCTGTGCTGGCCTGGCAGCTGATAGCCCTGGGGCTGTGGTCTCCACCCCGAACGTGTTCGGCTTGTGCTCTGTGAATGTCCCCAGCCCTGAGTTGTTACTTTATCTTCCTCAGCGAGTGGTCCAGGGCCTCAGTCAGGGTGTGGTAGTCTCTGCAGCTTTTGTAATACAGTTCTTATTGTAATAAGCAAAGGTCCTTCATGAAAATGTGTAAGTCATAAACTGTAATGTTTCCGTCTCTGGTGCCGTGTCACAAGGGGGTGCAAAGCAGTGTTTTATGTCCTTTGACACATCCTGACTGGGACATGCTATGAGGTTAATAGGCTGCAGGGTGCTTTACACGATCTCAAGATCCATTAGGTTGGAAAAGACCTCTGAGATTACCTAAAAGTGCAGAAAGTTGTGACTTCTGCCTCTATCAATTATAGTTTGTTACATGTATTGTATTATCACTGTATGAGTTTGGTATAATCAAACTGGTCATTCAAAACCTTGATCTTTCTGTTTTTCTTTAAGGAGCTGAGTGTGGAATAAATGCAGAAGTAGAAAAACAGCTTGAAATGGGAAAGAAATTATTGGCTGCTGGACAGCTGGCGGATGCTTTGTCTCACTTTCATGCGGCTATAGGTGCGTATCTCAGGGAGGTGACTCTTATACTGAAATAGCTTTGTGTGGGTTTTTCCCGCTGTTTGCTTCATTAAATATCCTGCTTTCTTGCAAATTGCATTCCATGAGTCACAGAAGTTGGGGTACCTTTATGCAGCAGTTTGGATAGAAACCAGCAGAGATGCAGTAGAATATTTATGCTTTGGTTTTGATAAAAGAAAACCGTTAAATTAACTACATGGTACATAAACACGTAAGTCTCTTGTTCTGGAAGCTAGCTGTATAAAAGGAATTTTAATTGACTCTGATACTATTTGATGAGGTATTCCCTGTCTGTCTAAGCCCATCAAGAACGGGTTTCATCTTTATGATGTTTTTTCAAAGTATGTTTTTGAAAAGCTGACTTGATCCATACTTTCTCCTATCCAGTGCTGTAAAAAATTCAGTGTTTAAAATAGTCGCTCTCTCTGTTCTTATATTTTCTTAATTAAATCTTGAAGTGGGTGATACCTCAGTGAAACTGATGCTGCAAGTTTGAGATACTGAATTGGCAGCGGAGAGCAAAATTGTCCCTCTCTTGTACTCAGCTAGTGAATTCGTTCTTGTTTGCTGTTCTGCATTTTCAACAAACTGAGAAGTTAAATCTTTGCTTTTAAGAATTTTAAAGCAACTTAGCTGATTAAAATCCTTTAACTGAAGCATAGACAGCACTAGTAAAGAGCAGCGTCCATTAACGCTACAGTTTCTTAATTGAATGGTGGCGTTTTTTAAGTTGTTGGACTTTGTTATAATGCATACAAGTGCATTTTTTTGTCTGTGAAAAGAATATTACTAAGATGTTATACACTGATGAGTCATACTATTGATACTCTTTTATTTATGTCTTGGTCTAAGAGTGAGATGTAAATGAAACATCAGTTGATTCTGAGTTGTTAATATTTTCCTTGCATTCTCCAAGATCAACTTCCCTTATATAAAGGGAGGGGAGGGGGCAACTTCCCTTTTTTTCCTGTTATGGACGCTCCCTGTTCCACCTAGATGCAGTCTGTTACTCCTTCTGTTTGTGTGTTCCTACCAAAGCATTTCCGTTGGATCTGTGCACGGTTGGTGCTGCAGCGTGATTTTCTCCTTTATTATTGGCTGGCAAACTTGAGCTTGGATTTGGTGAGGAGACCGGTTCAGTCTGTGGCTTTGCAGTTGCTGGTGTGGTGCAGAGGCAGCAGTGGTGTGAGGTGGGCTGACAGTACGGTGCCTGCGTGGGTGACACCCACAGCTTTGCCAGCTGTGCTCGAGCAGCTTGTAGAACTATGTGACCACCTCAGCTGTGACCTTTATGGGAGTCTTAGTTGGATGCTGATTTTAGCCTGATTGCCTCATTTTCATCAGACTTTTTCTTCTTTGTATTTTGCCTTTTTGAAAAGATTTTAAGCATGATTTGCCAACTGTGCTTGTGAGGAGGTAAGAGTTCTTTTCTGGCTGTACTGCATCATTGTAGGCTGTGAGGTAAAGAGATCTTTCTGTCTTGCCTCAACCAGTCTATTTCTGGTTTTTTTGCAAAAATCTAAAATAGAAGAAAGCTACTGTCCATATTATCTCCCTTCAGTTAAATTTTCAACTCTTTCTTCAATCCCATCAAGTTGACAGCTTATGCCTTCTGTCTGGGTAAGTGTCAATTGCTGTTCATTACTGTTACTGGAGTAGTGAGGCAAAACTATCTGTCAGATAATCATCTGGTGCTGGAATGTGCTTTCTATGTTAGCTGTTTCCCGCCTTTCATCCTTTGTATTAATAAAGTTCCTTAATTTCAGTTGTTGATTTGTACTTGGCCTGCACATTTAGGACTTAATGTCTTTTTTCTTTTTTTTTTGAAGGGTAGTAACATTTGAATTTATCTGATGTTTATAATGCTGGATGTACAAGAAGGTATACAGCTTGGGAGTTCCTATTAAGTTTCAGCTCTGGGGATTAGCATTTTCACAGCCAAGACGTTGTAGAGGAAGAGTGCAGATAGCTTTTTCAGTGAGAACTGACCTAGTGCTTTGGTAATGGAGGTGGCCAGCTGTGAAACCCGATTGGTGATCATAAGATTTTTGGTAGTGCTATTTCTTCCATTTATTTTGAAGGTCAACTTTAACCTGAAATGATGTGAGGAAGAAAAGTACTTCTGTTCCTCAAATGGATGTTCTTGTCTGCAAATTCTGGATTGACTACTATGTTTTTAATAGCATAGTAAAAGGTTTCCTGTCTCCCAGCACAGGGTTGTTTTGATGGATGAAGTTACTTTCCATTGAGAGCCCACAGTAACTGTCAGCTGTTCCGTGAAATAATGCATAGAACAGAACGTTAAGAAAATTATTCTTCATTTCAGATACTGATGTTTGCCTCTTGTATGGGTGTAGATGCATGGGCTAGCTTGGAGAGTGTTAAAATCGCTGGATTTTGGATTTTTGGCCAGCAGACAACATGGAATGTGTGGGCCCTGAAGTTAGCCTTCAGGGTTTGATAGTGTGCATGCATTTGTCTGTTGGTGAGAGGGAATGTTGGTGCCCACTTCATTGCTAAAGAAGGAAGTTGCTGCTATTTCAATGAATGATATAAAAAGTTTGTGTCTGTCTTGACATTGGTCTAACATATTAGTTATTTTGGGAATATTTGCATTTATCCTATATGGTGATCAGCGCCTGGGCTGGAAAATGATGAATTAACATGCTTTCAAATGTAGGCTGGCAGCTGGAGGTAAAGCATTAGTATGTAGTGGCTGTTCTCCTGTATAAAGCTGAAGAACATGTACAGATTTGACCTTCACTCTTAATTATTTGGCATTTACAGTATTTCTGTAATCTTTATTGTTAAATAATTAAACTGCATAGAAAATACTGCTTGCGTACAGTTGTGAATGTTGTCTTATTAATGTATACATTGTTTCCAGTGGCTTTAAAGTCAGATAATATATTTTTAGTCATTACAGTTCCACTGTACCAGAAATTTCAGTTGCTTTGAGAGAGTATTCTGATTACTGTTTGTTCATTTGCAGAGGGAGACTCTGATAACTACATTGCATATTACAGAAGAGCCACAGTGTACTTAGCCATGGGCAAATCTAAAGCAGCTATTCGTGATTTAAGTAAAGTGGTTGAATTAAAGCAGGACTTCACATCAGTAAGTATTACTGGAACTGAAGATTGTTCAAGTGTTAAAAAAACCCCGACTGCTTCAAAGAAGGTTTGGGGTTTTTTTCAGACTTTACTCCACAGAAACAGAAAATACATTATCCCTGAGAGGCCTTTAAAGAGGATAAAATAATAGCGACGGTGTATGTGCCTTAATTTGCAACTATGCTGAGTATAGTCTAGACAGTTATAATAGTTCTACTAAGTTCGTGGGTTTATACTAAACACTTTTCTTCTCTCACTTGTGGTTATTCTTTTGTTCACCAAGGCTGTGCCACTTGGGACAGGGAGAGGAGCACACAGATGCCTCTGGGTTTTTTTCCTGTCTTAATCAGCATTAGATTTGAGGTATCTTTTCTCCACAGGAACTGTCCTAATCTCACTGCATTCCTGTGTGATTGCTGCAAATTCCGATTTGCTTACCCCTTTCTCCCTTCTGTGTACTGTAAACGGAGACTGCCTCACTAGCTGGAAACTGATCCTGGAGTCCTCTCCAACTGATTCTCTCACCTCCCTGTTTTGTGGGCAGTGGCATGTCCTGTACAGTTTACAGTAAAGGAGCAAATGTTAAATTCACTGTTGTATGAGAATATTCTTATAAATCAGAGTTTTCTAAACCATCAGCCTGTCTTTTTACATAGCTTCTATCACTCTGAGAGTTTAATGGAATAACAAAATGTGGGAATTGTTTATCATTTCTGCTATTTACTTAATCTGTAAGCAGTTATAATCAGGAAGGTGGTGTAAAGTCAACATTCACTTTGATTTGTGAAACTTTTCAAGTGAGTTCTTTCCATGAGTTGCAGCTGCTCATAAAAACTGTCTGCTTTTTGTCCCTCTGTTCTGGTGCAGAGCAATCCTTATAAGAGGCCTTATAAGAACATTATTAAATCAAAAAGACAAAGAATGGGTGTCATGATCTCTTTCAGCTTGTTAGCTATACTAAAATGAAACTTGTGTTTCTACTTTACTTAATTCCCATTTGTAAATAAAAAGTTATGTTTCATTTCAGGCAAGATTACAGAGAGGACACTTACTGCTTAAGCAAGGAAAATTTGATGAAGCAGAGGATGACTTTAAAAATGTGGTAAGTTGGAGACCAGTGTTGAACTACATCACTGCTTTTAAGGTTGGGTTCTGAGCCAAGGTCACATCTCAACTCTGATGTTCTTTGGAGTATATGGTATCTAGGCCTGAGTGCCGTTTCTGTTCTTTGAAGGTGTAGTAGCTAAGCAACCTTTTCTGAATAAATGACCGATAAAGTTGCAGTACAGTGATGCAGATGAAGTGGGGTGTTGCCTGAAGCAATGTAGCATTTTGGAAGGTCTTTTTTGTGTGTGCCTGACACTTCATGATCTCTGCTTGCTGACAGCTGTACTAGGGAGCAATCTTCATTCAGAAATAAGTGATGTGGGACTCAAAGGATGTAGTTGAACTCTGGTTTACATCACTGTATTGATGTCTCCCTGGGAAATCATTAGGGGCGTCATGGATCAAACTTTGCAACTTCCTGTCTCTTTTTACCAGTTGCAAAAGAATTGTCAGCTCTTAATTTAGTCCCTGAGCAGTTAAATCAGTACATTTCAGTGGCATCCCTCTGTCTGTCTTCTAATCTGAAGAGTTTTCCATCTTTCATGAATGTCTTGATAGTACTGTCTCCATGATCTGGATTTGTGCAGTTTCCATCTACATATAGTTGGATATTACCCACCTAAAACTCACTTGGGCTGTTTTTAGTTTTGATGGGTGTTTCGTGCATTTTGGCCCACTGCTGCAAAAGTAAACAGATCTAATCCTAGAAAAAAAGCCCTCAGAGCATGTGAATCTTGGTTTCCTCTCTATTGCACAAAATTCAAGTAAATATGAGTATAAATAAGATTCATTCTTCATTCTTGCTTGCTCTTCAAGAGTTGCTAGTTTGAACAGCTGTTGTGTCCCTTAAGCCAAAAGAAAAATAATTTACAATGTAACAGGTGCTGTCTTGTTGGCTCTCTTTGAAGAGCGCGCTGGAAAAAGCAGTTGTGTGTTCAGATTGCGGATGTTTAGTGGAAATCTTACTAGTGAGTCTGGAGGACAACACCAGAGTGGTTATCCTGTATGCTCTGCAGAACAGCTGCGAGGAATGGCTCTTGCAGGTATAAATCTATTTTCCTGTTGGCAGCTCTTGCGTCTGTAGCAGAGCTCCAGTAGCTTATTCTGAAGTTCATGTGGCAGGCCTCCTAGAGGCTCCTCTGACTGCTTCTTCCTCAGTAAGTTTCCTAGGAGTGTGTGGTCTGACAGCAGCACAGCCCCGCTGTTTGCAAATGTGGGAGAGAGTAGTTTAGCTCGGATTAGCTGAGGACACAGTTGCTGCAGTAGCAATTATGCAATGTCAGTGTTGATGGTGAGTTTGTGTGTGCATCTCTTTGCAGTTACTGGTTCTTGAAGTATTGCTTAATGCTGCATGTGGAATTGTTTCTCCAGTCAACTGTCAAGTATCTTTTCCTAGTGCCAAACCTGCTGCAAAAGTTTAGTTGCTGCCTATGGTCAGTCAAAGTTTCAGTTCTCAGTCAGGCTTTAAATATGAAGTAGAACAGAGTTTCTTCTCAGAAGCTGATTTAGGAAAATAGCATATTAGTCCTCAATCTGACTTCTGTTTTCCTTTGTTCTATGAACAATATTGCCTGTGTACTTAGAGAATTACCAAGTGGTGTGTTCTGAAGTGCATAATTTTCAGTTAAGTACAGTATATTCAAGCAAAATGAGCAAACAATATTAAAGTAGTAATTTGTAAGAGGTTAATTTATTCATATGGAGAGTGGATTAAATTGTGCTACATGCCTTGAAATCGTGAAGTAGAATACCTATTTCTTTGAGAGGTTTCCCTTGTTTTCTAAATCTTTCAGATTTCCCATCCCTTCTCTTGTAGTCATGTTCCTTAAAAGGGATCTCAACAGTTTAAGAGATGCAGTCATTTTTGAGGGAGAGAAAACAAGAAAAATTCAGCTCATCTGAATGGAGGGAAGCATGACAGGTAAACTTTCCCAGCTTGTAA
Organism: Pomatostomus ruficeps; assembly: GCA_013400735.1. NCBI lineage: Eukaryota > Metazoa > Chordata > Aves > Passeriformes > Timaliidae > Pomatostomus > Pomatostomus ruficeps. The sequence continues at coordinate 4,213 of VYZT01000986.1, read as the reverse complement.
GACCAGTGGCTTTGTGAAGAACTTAAAAAAAATCATTGGAACTACTCTTCATATATAACAGTAAACCTATCATTTAACGTGAACTCGTGAAAAGAAAATTCAAGTCCTCAAATTCTTTCTATATAATTTCATAGTATCGGGGAAAGGTTTCATGGTGATCACGCTAAATATCTTTAAATAATTGCTGAGCATTTTCTCTGTATATTCCTGCCCTCTATGGCATATCAGTACTGGCTGTCTTATGAGGCAGTGCTAGTGTGAGAGCAGGCAGTGGGAATGCCTAGCTGCAAAGGATGCAGTATTCCTTTTTGGGAGCAGAGCCTCTTGAGATTCCAGCCTTCATGTGTTATTTTTAGCTATAATTTTTTTTTGTACTCAGTGCTTTCCTGTTGGCTGAAATTAATCGCGAGGTTTGGAAAGAGGGTGTGATTCAGACTTATGCCTTCACATGTTAAGCAATACTACATTTCTAGAAACCTCCTCTTTTGGCCAACAGATGGATCAAGCTGATGAAATTCTTTACATGGGCCAGGTTTTCCACATGAACCAAGGAGCAGGCAGAATTCCTTTGGTGATTTTATGAAGTTCTTGCTCATGCTATAAGAATAGTAATTATTTCTCTGCTACAGCTTTGGTTGAGTGTTTATCTGCTTTAATATCAAGTTCCTTCGGTTTGGTTTAGTAGTTTCTGATTAATAGAAGTCAGCAGGACAGACCTGTGGGTGCATCAACACTCGTGTCTAAGGCATCAAGCCATGAAAGCCCTGGAATGTTTATTTTATCTGTAAGCATGTGATTTTTACTGAAAATAAAAGGGATATTGGCATACTTTGGTTGATGGACGGCCTTCTGGAAAGGTGACAAAAGCAATGCAAATCCTGGCAGCCCTCTGTATGTGCCTTGCAGTGTTGTCAGTGACTCTGCTTATGTCCTAGAGAAAATGACAAGCATTTGAATTGATGAATTCTGTAGAAGACACAAAATTAGAGCAGAACTTCTGCCTTGTCTATTGGAAAGTGAGGAAAGAACCAAACTGTTACATTTCTTTTAAATTCTAGTCTTTTTTAAGACTGACTGTAACACACTTGCAATTTATTGCAATAAATAATAAAAGATGAGGTGTCCTCAATACACAATTCTGTCTGCCTTGGAAGAATAAACACTTCAAAACTCCAAACTGAAGGCACAGCTTCCAGCTCCACTAGATGTCAGCCAAGACCAAGTGACTGAGCTCTGTACATCTGCAAATTGCTTTCTTGTCTAGAGAAACCCTTGCCTGTTGCAAGATACATTGGACATCATCTTGGTTGGTATGTGTACTAGTACTGTTTTGGATGTAGGTGGGAGAGGCAGTCGTATGGCACTGTGAGTCAGCCTGATTCGATTAAGTTACTAGGCAATCTTGGGCTGGATATTTGAGGCTCTCTTAACCACATAAGAGTAACTTATTAGATGTTTCCGAATACATTCCTGTGTGGTACAGTGATCATCTGTAGCTTCCCAGCTAAAGAATAAAAGGTGTTTAGATCTT
>VYZT01000977.1:2331-23512 GCA_013400735.1 Pomatostomus ruficeps | reverse complement strand
TGGGATGGGATGGGATGGGATCTTCCAGCTCATCCAGCCCCAGCTCCCTTCCCCTGTCCCAGGCTGCTCCAAACCCCATCCAGCCTGGCCTGGAACACTTCAGGGATGGGGGAGCCACCTGGGCACATCTAAATATGCTCAGGAACAGGAGCTGCCTTTGCAGAAAGCCTAAGAATGATTTGAAATTGAAGTTTCTACCAAACAGGCAGCACCATAAACTGCATGGGAAAAAATCCAATGACAAATCATTGCAACGGATCTAAAAGTGAAAGAAAAACTGAGATTTTCCCTCAAAACAACTGCAAGAGAAGGGAGGAGACTTTGTTTCTGAAGGGAACAGCCCCCAGGACAGTCCTTCAGAGTTCTCTGATCTATCTTCCCAGAAGCCAAATCTGCCATTCTTGTTCTTAATTTTATCATTTCGCCACAATTCCCTGGATTTCTGTAACTTTTCTCACGTCTCTTCCAGTCATTTCCAGCAATGATGATGGAGATCCAGAGTGGGATTTCCTGTCAGTGATTCCCTCCCAGCCACACCTTTCTTGGTAAATCCTACAACTGCAAGAGTCTCCTCTTTTCAGTAAAGGGAAAAGGGAGGTTGGTCATTAGACTACAACAACAACAAAAAAAAGAAAATAAAAACGAGGGAGAGAATTCTACAGGGTAAAACACACAGGACCTGTCGGATGCACTCCCAAACTATCAGCTTTTATAAAGAGCTTTTTGAAGAGCAAGGTACAGTTTCTTTGGACTTGACTCAACCCTGGCAAAATTCATGGAATTTAATTGTGGAAGCACCTTCTGCAGCAGCTGCCGTGGGTGCCAAACCCAAGCAAACCCTTCCTGGGTACCACAGCTGTGCTGTCCTGCCCTCGGGGGCTCTGCTGGCTCTGTGCAGGGGGACTGAGGGGAGCAGAGCTCCAGCCTGTGACAGTTGGTGGCACCTTCCCTTGTCTCTGAGCCAGGGGTGGTGGCCAAGCACCCTCCGGGCACATCAGGCCACCTGCAGCCCCTCCCCAGCACTGCTTTGTCCTGCGCTTCCCAAGGCACAGAATCCAATTTGCGTTTCCTGCCGGAATTCCACAGCAAAGGGAGCAGCTCTGGCTCAGCTGCCAGGCAGATGTGGGGCCCAGCACCGGGCACAGGCAGCCCTGGCAGAAAGCAGAAGCCCAGAGCAGCGTGGATGGACACCAGAGCCCTCTGCCCACCCTCGCAGGCTGCTCTGGAGAAGATTCCCCCAAGCAGCTCTTCTTGACCTTTTTTTAATTGTTATTTTAAAAGCTCTCTGCCAATAATTAATGACCGTGGTGTTTTTCCTTCTTCCTGGCTGTGGGAGGATGGACACAAGTTGGGGAATAAAGGAAAAGCAGAGGGATGATGCTTGGTTTGGCTCTGTGCTTTGGGTGGTCTCTTTCAATGCTGTTTCCTCTTCCACTCAATTTGTTTTCAGAAGTTTTCACGCTCACTGAGCACGGACTGGAGTTTTTCATGAGGGAATAGCTGGATTTAATTATACCAATGGTTCCTGCAAGTTTTCTCTAGAGAGGATTCCCAGCAGAGTCAAGGGGAGCTGGTGAGCAGAAACTCCCACAGCCCCGGAGGCAGAGTTCAATGAACAACACGGTAAAAATGAGCAAACCGAGGAGGAGATGGTGATACAAACGGAAACCTGGGCTGAAAACCTGCTGAATAGAGGAAAATGTATGCAAATACTCATGTAAAAATGTTCTCTGGCCACGAAAATAAAGCCTGTTGCAAAACACGCAACGCCAACAGAAAGAACTCGCACTTTGTCATAGCGATACCGGGCTCAGGGCTGCCAGCAGCAGCACACCCGGAACACTCTGCAGGCCAAACCCCTCTCAGCAGCACCCAAGTTTAACTTGACCCATTTTGGTGACTCAGAATGGCCCTCACCACAGCCCTAAACCTGCCAGGAACCCTCCAGTGAGCCCGAGCTGTGACGGGACAGAGGCTGGGGCACAGCCCGAGCGAGCACGAGGACCTGAGGAACCACAGGAGCAGAGCACAGCCGGGGCTGTTTCCTGTTCCTCGGGGCAGCTGCCACCCCTGCAGCCCCTGGCGCGTGCAGAACACCCAGCAGAGCCTGCCCAGAGCTGCCTTTCGGGAATCCAACCGCCCCGTTTGCATCCGAGGGCACGGTGCCCCAGCTCCTGCCAGGAAACAGCAACGACTGCTGAGGTTTCCAGTGAAAAGCAGAAATAATGAGCAGCACGTTGGGTAAGCAGGCACGCTGGGAGCCATCAGCTCCTCCGCTAATTCCAAACAGATCCCAGGGAGGCCGGCTCCGAGGCACGCGTGCTGCAGCTCTGTCATTTGCTGCTTCTCCTGCAAAACCTACCCAACCCAACCCAATATAATTGCTGACAATTTGGGGGTAATCTAAATAAAAACTCAGTGTTTTATACGTGTGCACAAAAAGGAGGATCATTTCCCTGTAGTTAAGGCTCTGTGGGGAGTCTATGCACAGCACAAATAGATCATGGAATTCCAGAATTCCAGAATGGTTTGGGTTGGAGGGACCTTAAATCCCACCCAGTGCCACCCCTGCCATGGCAGGGACACCTCCCACTGTCCCAGGCTGCTCCAGCCTGTCCAGCCTGGCCTTGGGCACTGCCAGGGATCCAGGGGCAGTCCCAGCTTGAGGCTCAGAGCCATCTGCCAGCTCCCAGGAGGGTTTGGATCCTCCACCTTCCTCATTGATTTTTGACAGGCCAATGAGCTGTGTCAAAAGGGGCAAAAATATTTAACTTTTCTCAGAACAGCCCGAATTCAGATGCACACTTAACCCAGATAGTTCCCAGTACATTTATTTAAAGAGCATAGCAGACAATCTGTGAGAAATATGAAATACAACCATGAGAAATTCCTCTCTCAGAGCAGGGAAACGTTGCCTCTCCACGTGTTTCACCAAAGAACTGAAGTAACACCCCAAGCCCCTGCACAGAACAGAACTAATTATTTGTATTGAAAATATTTCGTGTGCTGTGTTCTCTGAGATGATTTTTGTTTGTCCTGTAATTTGTGACTCACAGAAGGCTGGAAGGAGCCCAGGGATGGACTCCAGATTTTCATCCTCTCCGCAGAGCTCTCCAGTGCCATCAGGAAGTGTCCAAATCGCTCCGAGCTGCCAGGAACGGGAGGCTGTGCCAGGAAAGGAGGGGCTGGGGCTTATCTCCCCCGGCATATGCTGCTGGCCACTGCCAGCCTGGCCTGCCTGGCCCTCTGCTGGATTTTTCACCTTCACACACAAAACCAGCAGCGAAAAAGCAAAAAAAAAGGGACCAGATTCTAAATAGCTTTGAGTGGCACAAATCAAGGGCAGCCTCGGTGCCCTCAAAAGAATAAACCAACAACTGCGACTGTGAAAATGTGACAAGCTTGTCCAAGGCCTTGCAAAGTCCTTAAATAGGGAGAAAATGTTATCCTGGCCCAGCCTGCTGCGCTCCCACTGCCCCTGTGACACACGACAAGCACTCCTGCACTCAGGATTGGATTTGCTCATCCCTGGCCAGAGTTCACACCCCAGCATCAAAAGATTGGGTCTAAAGGCTGAATTTCCCACCTGTATCCCTGCATTTCTGAAGCCAAGCTAATTGGGATATGTCAGAATTCCTCCAGACCTGCTTCTCCTGCACGCTAAAATTGGTTTGAAATACTGTCCTTGCTTATTGGCTGGGAAAACTGAACAGGAGAAAATGGAGGTTCTGACCTTAATCTTCCTTGGGAACAATTCTTTACCCTCAGTGTTCAGGCCAAGGAGACAAAACAAAATACAATAAAGGCATGTCCTTCAACACAGAATTATGGATTGGGTTGGAGGGACCTAAATCCCATCCAGTGCCACCCCTGCCATGGGGACACCTCCCACTGTCCCAGGCTGCTCCAGCCTGGCCTTGGGCACTGCCAGGGATCCAGGGGCAGCCACAAATTCCCTGGAAAACCTGTGCCAGGGCCCCCCAAAAATTCCTGCCTGATATCCCATCCATCGCTGCCCTCTGGCAGTGGGATCCATTCCCTGGGTCCTGTCCCTCCATTCCTTGTCCCCAGTCCCTCTGCAGCTCTCCTGGAAGGGGCTCTGAGCCCTCCCTGGCCCCTTCCCTTCTCCCAGCCCGGCTCCCCAGGAGCACCTGGATTCCTGCTTTTCCTCAGGAAGCAAAGTGTGGCTCTTCCCTGATCTCACTCCGAACCAGCCTGACCCCAGCCCCTCCTGGCAGGGTCCTGGAGTGTTTTCCATGAATCCCTGGGCTTTCTCCTCCCTCAGAGCAGCACTAACGAGGCTCTGCCTCGTCCCCCTGGGCTCCAACAGCAGCCCCGCATTCCCCGCTCTCACCCTTCCCACCGCAGCTGGAACTCATAAAGAAATACATTTCACCAGCACTTGTGGCGAGGAGAGGGGCTGTTGGAACTGCAGGGAACCATCCCCCTTCGCCTTTTCAAAGCCCTTCAAAGTGCTCTTTAAAGTGCCATTAAAGACACCCCACAAACAGGGAGCAGTGCTGACATTCCCTCCCCAGCCCCTCCAGCTGCCTGCAGTTTGCCATCATCCCTCATCAGCCTCATCATGCCAGCAGACCACAGAGTTTCTATTTAGGAGCTGGAGTAGCCCATGGAGCAGGAAAAGACTGGAAATTCAGATTTTGTGGGCATCTCCAGGAATTTCAGCCCATCCTGAGCAAGGCCAGAGCAGTCGCTGGGCTAAAGAAACCCCCAGGAGTTGGGGAAGAGAAAGGATTCCTTGGCTGGGATTAAGGAAGGGGTTTGGCTGGTGAGAAAATAAAGCAGAAATCTTCCAGGAGCTGTGCTAGTGCAGCCCTGCTGCTCCCAGCACCGAGAACATCACCACCATCATTGATTTTTAATCTGGGGACTCCGTTTGATCACACAATTATCCAGCAGACCCCAATTATCCCCGTGTTGAGCATTTGTCCAGACCTGTCACCTCCCTCCTGGGTGACGCTCCGGGAGGCTGAAAAGTGGTCAAACCCAGCAAACTGATCCCACAAATCCCCCACAACGATAATCTTCACAAAGTCACGACAAGCACGAGAACAAAACCCAACAGGAGAAACAGCTGCCTGGTTCCTGCTCCTGCCAACGCCTCCTGTGAGGTGAAACCACCCTGACTTTACCGTTCTGTGAGAAATCTGCAACAGAAGAACCTTCCAAATATTGGTTGGAGAAAGGAGAATCCATTAAAAACACAGAAATCACAAATCCTGGTAGTTTTTATTATTGCTGGAGTGTCAAACGATTTCAGTACCAAAGAGGGATATTGGAGTAGTTTGTGGGAGAAAAAAAGCAAAATAAAGTAAAACCCCGAGCTCTCCCCAAAGCCTGGGCACTCTGGATGAGGCTGATTCCTTGTACCCAGCTCTGGACAGGGCAAATCCCCTCCCTGGAACGGATCTTTCAGTTGATGTTGTTTGTTCCCACTCATTTATTTTAACACAATGGCAAACTCATTTCATATTTAAAGTTGTTTCATGAAAAGCCCCATGTTTGGTATTTCAAAGAGAACCTTTTTTACCAGCAGTGCATTAACTGGATTTATTACCCCAACCCAGCACCGTGTTCCCTAGAGCCAGACCCCTCCAAATCCCCCTGGATTTGTGTTTTACTGATCCACTCAGGAAGGGCAGGATGGAAATGCCTGAGCCAGCAGCTTTCCTGCCTCAAAACCTCCTCCTGGATGCCCACATCAAACATTTCACTGCTTCTCAGTAACTGGTTTATTAGCAAGCGACTGCTGAATTTTCATTAATAAATTCAAAAATGTCTCCCATAAAACATCAACCAGCTTAGATGGGATTTTTACTCATCGTTAAGATTTTGCAGGGTCCTAATATTCTGTATGAATTCCATATTTGATGTTTGAGCTGTGTTTTCTCCGTAAAATCTCTGTTATTTTATATTTCACTGCAAATTCTCAGCCTGGGACAGTGGAAGGTGTTCCTGCCCATGGCAGGGGGTGGGAAGGGATGAGCCTTAAGGTCCCTCCAAACCTAAACCACTCCAGGATTCTGTGATAATTAAATGTGATGTGTTGATGCAACGTGTCAGCTTAGGGAAGCAAATTCAGGGTTTGAGAAGATCCAGCAAGCCACGCAGGCCCCACAAAAATATAAAACACATTGAATAATCTTCAAAAAACGAAATAAAACAGAGACTGCAAAACCTTCTCTTTTAAGATAAGAACAAGGCAACTCTGCAGGGAGTTAAAGGGGGGCAAAGCTGAAAATGAAAGTGTTTGTTTGCCAAGTTCATGAGCAAACCCTGAACTCTGTGTTTGCAGGAACCTCTGGAGAAAACGGAGGGGAAAAGGGAACTCGAGCTGAGGGCAGTTTTCCCCTCAGCACAAATACAACACCGCAGCAGTTTGATGTTGTGATGCTACCCCACGTGTGTCACAGGGTGAGGGATCAGTGATGAGATTTCAGTCCACTGCTGCTTATTATTTCTACAAAGACAGACGATGTCTCTGCTGGAGCTTTTTAGCAGTATTGTTATAAAAACAAACCAATTAAATATTAACATGTGAGATGTTATTACAATAGAATAGTGATGAATAATGCACATCTCAGCACCGGGGCTGGCCTCTCCCAGCCGCTGTTTGCAGAGGAGCTGAAGGAGCAGTGCAGTCCCTGCTCCGTGGCCATCACTGTGACCCCTGCTTTCAGTGTCCCCACGGTGACAAAGAGGGGGTTCCTGTGCCAGCCTGGGGGCCCCAAACCCTGCCCAAACAGCACAACCTCAAATGTGCCCCCGAGGCCTTCAAACACCTCTGAGCCAGAGCTGTGAATGCAAGAGAGGAGATGCAAGAGATAAATTAACTTTTTGCAGGGAGTTACTGCCTGCACAGAGCTCCCAGGGCATCGTTCCAGGTGCTGTCCCTGCTCCAAGAGCATGCTCTGCTTCCTGAGACGCAGTCAAGGGTGCATCGTTAGAGCCTCCTGTTCAATGACTCTCAGAGAACAGGGCCTGGCCTGGCTTGCTTTTCAGCCCTGTTCTGAGAGCCAGAAGTCCCTCCTGCTCCTGCACTCAAAATGAGACCAATTCTTTGAGTTTTACCCTCAGAGCCTGATGTTCCACCTAGGATGGACAATTACCAGCAGGGCTGTATCCCACCACCTTCATCACCTTCCTCACCTTCCTCACTTTCCTCTTCTCCTCCATCTGCCCTCCCAGCCTGGTGCTGCCAGCAGGGTGCCCGCCTCTTGGAGTGACATTCCCTCCCTCTGCACAGCACCCACCTTTCACTCAGGCCTGCTGAGTCTTTTCATGGTAACAACCACAACTTTGTTGCTTCTAAAATCATTTTTTTCTGCATTTTTTCCTTTGTATTTTAGCTAGAAAAGATAAAAGCTTCTCTTACCCAGAGTCTCCTTCTGCAGCTCACGGCACCGACTCTGGAGCTCGTTCCCCTGCTGGAGGGAAGTTTGGAGCTGCTGAGTTTTCAGCTCAACTGTGTCAGCCACCCCAGCCAGGTGCTTGACCTTCTCCTGCAGACACTCGTTCTCCCGCTGGGATTTTGCCAATCTTTGGTTCAATTTGGGTATTTCTGAGGAGGCAAAAAAAAAAAAAATCAGTGGAGACTGTTGTTATTTTATGTTAATAATGAACAAGTGATACAACAGAACATCAAAGTTTTTAAATGGCATTCACAGGCCAACATAAATATGTGGGGCTAAATTGTTTTGATTTCGAAAGCAGGATTGGAGGATGGATGGGACGTTCCTGGTGTGGCACTGGTCTGAAGTGGGGATGCTGGATGAGGGATCCTCTGTGTATCTGCAACACTGGGATCTCTGGGCTGTCCTGTGCATGGCCAGGAGCTGGACTTGACTTGATCCCTGTGGATCCCCTCCAGCTCAGGGTATTCTGTGATTTTGTGATTCTGTGAAACAGCAGCTCACCCACTCACCCACACTGAAACACTACAAGGAAAGGAATAAGCCTGAATACGATTTCCAAAGGCCTTTCAAGCTGTTAAAAGTGGGCTCAGGGCCAGCTGGGAAGCTTTGGGTGTTGCAGTCTGCAATTCCACCACTGCCCACTATTTCCAGCGAAAGCAATCTCAGCTGAGGCCCAGCAAAAATGGCATTCCAGGGTCAGTCTGGGTTCAGCCTGGGGCTGGGCACGACCCCTCCTGCCCAAGCCATGGGCTGTGCCCGGCTCCCAGCCCCCTGTCCCTGAAGGCCGCCCTTCTTCCAGCAGGGAGCAGCCTGGGGATCCAGGGAATTCTCCTCAGCCCCGGGAATCCTCCCCAGCCCAGGGAATTCTCCCCAGCCCCGGGAATCCTCCCCAGCCCAGGGAATTCTCCCCAGCCCAGGGAATCCTCCCCAGCCCCGGGAATCCTCCCCAGCCCAGGAAATCCTCCCCAGCCCAGGGAATTCTCCCCAGCCCAGGGAATCCTCCCCAGCCCAGGGAATCCTCGCCAGTCCCAAGGAACCCCCAGAGGGAAAGCTGCACTGGGCGAAGGTTCTCACTCATCCGTGGCAGGAGGGAGGAGATGCTGCTGGGCTGCTGGTGGCTCCCAGGGAAGGCTCCAAGCCTGTCCCCTGTGCTGTGACACCGCAGCAGCTCCCAGGAGGGTGCTGGGCCATCGCCCCATTTTTTTCTTGCCCAAAACAGTCCCAAGGTGCTTTACCTGTCAGAGCTTCTTTGCTCACGGCTTTTATTTGCAGAGAAATTTCCTCTTTCATGGCGGCAAAGTTCTCCAGGTTGGTGGAGATGACCTCTTTGATGCTGTCTAACTCGCTCCTGATGAAGGGGAACAGTGACACAGCCTTGTTCAGGGTAGAGCAATGGTGCTCCAAGGTGTTTCTGCAAGAGAGAAAAAAATACCACGTGGATATTCATAAATTATCATTTAAACTTGGAAATTAGACTAAACTTGACAACTACTTTCCCATTATCTGACAATTTATACTGCATTGGGTTGCAACAATTTAGTGTATGAAATGTGCTGTGTACTGAATATATGTAAAATAAGTTTCTCCCTTCTAAATGTTGATTTAGAGCTTTTATATATCAATTAAGAAAACTGGACAGGAAATTGCACAGTTATTTTTCTATTGGGGAACCAGAGTAATCATGTTTAAATGACTGTACGCCCAGGTTTACGGTGAGGCTTTATAAACAATTTATCTGTAAGAAATGGAGCATTTCCAACATCAGTGTTTCTCACCTGAGCACCTGGGACTGCTTGAAGGCAGCCTCCTTCTCCTCCTGGAAATACTGCAGATCAGCTTTCACACCTTTCATCTCCTCCTGCTTGGTTTTCAGTTCCACTGTTAGGGTTTTTATCCTACGGATGTAGATGGAACAATCAGAATTGTCTGCAGCAATAACCAGCCTTGGTTTCAGCTTTCTCGGGGCAGGACCCAGCTCCGTGCTGGCCCAGGCACTGCAAACCCCTCCAGAGCCAACCCCCAAGGTGCTCCTCACCTCCGGCATTGACCTCGGGAGCTTTAATCACAGCCCAGGCTGTGTTTCAGGCACGGCTACCCCAGTGCAAATAAACACAGTTTGAACGCTGCTCCTTCACCATCCAGCCCTGACGGCCGTAAGTGCCAGGAAATGGATGGGACTGCACAGGAGTGAGAGAGCTGAGCCCAATTCCCTTCCTGTGGCACCAGGGAGGAACAATCCCGCGCAGCACAGCAGCCCCAGCTGTTTGCTGTCGATAACCATCCCGAAGCAGCTTTCCAGCCCCAGGAACACAGCTCCAGCGACGAGCAGCTGTTAAAAACCAGCCCCTCTTGAAGCTTTCAACACTTGCTGCTCATGCAGAGAAAATGATCTGTTTGTCTGCTGGTGACTCATTGCCACAAGGAAATAAATAATATTTGAATAGACAAGTATTCTACAAACCCAGAGGCTGGCAGAAGCTCTCCACCGGCCTTGGCTTCCATTTTAAACAGCAGAAGAGAATGATTTATATTAAAAAATACATTAAAATGAACCCAAACTATGACACTGCACTGGTTACTGTTATCACATAGATCACCCTCAAAATGCACATTTAAAAAAATATTAATCCTGGTTAAGAAACACGGAGCTGCAGAGCTCTGACAAAATCAGAACTGAACAGCTGGGGGTTAAAAAGCAAGTGTGGGGGCTCAACTGTGACCACTGGAACAATAGCAACAAAATTAAGAAATTGAAGACATTTCTGGCATTACATTTTTAGGAAAATTTCCCCATAGCTGCCTGCAAATTTCCAGGAGGTGGAGGGCAAGAGGGGAGAGAATAAACCCTGTTGGACTGGGGTTGAGGGCAGAACTGCTGTCACTCACAAGGAAATGTCCGTCCCCTTAACAGCCACAGGAATTCAAATCTACTTTTGCAGGTGAGGAAAGAAGCAGCGATTTATCCCTGAGCAGTAACAAACCCCAGTTTGGGAGTCAGGGAGAGCCAGAGGCTCATTTCCCATTCTTGTCCTAGAACGGGCAGCATTTGAAGATCTTTTGGGTTAAAAAGAAACTGGTAAATCAGGAGAGACATTATCTTCCTCTTTCCATCCCGGAGCTGGCATTAAAGGGATGTTTTCAGCACGTCCTGCTCAGTCACACACAAGAGAACCGGGGGAAAAGGCGAGAGAGTTGCACTCCGCCGCCACCACAAGAAAGAAGGAAAATAAACGCGTTATTTTGGGGCTTTTTAGCACAAAGGAGGAGTTCCATGGATCGTTAAGGGCTGGCATTGAGGGAATGGTGGGAACACGCTGATCTCATCCTGTGCTGCGGTTCACCGGGAGAATTCACAGCCCATCCCTGCACGCAGCCCGTGCTCCTGGGGAACACGCGAGGAATCCTGCCCAGTGGGAGCTGAGTTAGGACACGGTGAGGTGAGTTAGAACACGGTCACTCCCAGGAGAAGAACAGCACGAGGAGATGCAGCAGGAGCTGCAAACACTGTCCCAAAAGCAGAGAGAGCAATTCCCGCGTTCCAGGGGATTTAGGGATTGCACACCTCAAGGATCAGTCCTTGCTCTCCACGGCCGGGACTGCTGGGGGATGGAGAAGCACCGGCAGCAAGGACGGGATGCTCAGAGGAGCCTGGAACACGCTGTCCAACAAAAAACACCACGGGATTTTCGCTTCCAGGAAACTTTGGGAGCTGCCCAGAGGCAGGAGCTGCTCGTTTTCATTTCACAGCCAGGAGCTGCCCATTTTCAGTTCAGGAAGTGGTGAAGTCACCGCTCCTGGAAGCGTTCCAGGGATGTGTGGATGTGGCAGTTCAGGACATCTTCAGCATTTAAATCTGTTTTACATCTCCTCTGCTGGATGTGGCAAGAACTTTGCTAATTAAATTAACAATAATTCAGTTAATTATCAAGCCTGAAGTGATTTTAACAGAGAATGAGGTTGAATAGCTGAGTGGAGTTGCTGCAGCCAGGATCCCGAAGGAGAGGGAGCTCAGGAGAGGTGAACTCCCGGGTGGATTTCAAGGTTACCCACAGGAGGAACACGTGAACCTAGAGGGAATCTAAATCTGAAACAGTCTGCAGCTGATAAGAAAGATTCAATCCTTTCATCTAGCAGAGATAAAATTTTAAAAAAGGCAAATTTGGCTTCTGGGAGCAATGATTTGTCAGCCTGGCCAGACCCAGGATGCTGAGGAGCTGATGCCAAAGCTCAGGGTACTCAGAGAGGCCCAGGACAGCAAGGAGAAGACAAAGAACATTCAGCCAAATCACTGAACGAGGCACACTGGGTGATTTACGGCTGGAATGGAAGCCTGCTGCAAGTATTCCACTTGATTTCAGCAGCTTTTAAATCAAGTGGAGCCTTAGGGGGGAAAAGTGCAGAGATAAAAATTTTATTAACTGTTCCAGCTTTACTACAAAAAGTCAGCTCAATGAAAATTTAAAGTTTAGCTCTGGCGAATGATCCCCAACAAGAAGAATGTGCTGTCAGTGCACTCGGTGGATTCTGCCACCAGAGCGGCCACCCAGGGTCACTAAAGGGACAAGGAGCAAAAACACTCTTTAAAAATAGATATTAAACCGCAGAACATATTAAATATTGGGAAGGAGGGGGTGGAAGATGTTAAATTTAAATGAAGAAGTTATTGCAAGAAACATTATGAGCGATCGACAAGATAAATGCATTTTGTTCACTTCGGTGGGAACCTGTGCTCCAAAATGAATCTTTCATTTGTAATATTAGCAAGAAAAAGCCTAACTAAATCCATTAATTAAATCGAATTTTAACAGTATTTAAGTGATTCTTCAGGAAAAAGCAGGGTTCCAAAGCATTCCAGTCCCATCTCAAGAGCACCTTCAGCTCTAAATCACTTGGTGATCTAGATCCCCTCCTGGGGATCCCACAATCAAACTGAGCTGATCATTAAAATTAGAACCTCATTCTAACAAAAAACTGCTGGCAGTTTGAGTCAGATGAGCAAGAAACTACCCAGGAGTTTGTGGTGGCCTCAATCCACCAGGAGAAAACTGCATTTATCTCAAGTATCTTTTATTAGTTAATTATAAACATCAATTGTTTATAGTCCTGCTGTAATCAATTAGTGGAATATAGCAACAGATTCCAACATGTGAGGATGGAAAAGGACACAAACCCTGTAAGTGTGAGCTGAAAGGACACACTCCGAGGTTCTAATTGTGCTCCAAAAAGCCAAACGTGGCTCTGAGATCTCCCGTTAATTACTGGAGATTTTAAGGTACAAAACTCCCCCGTTAATTGGGGCCTTCCCATCTCTGTAAGGATTGGAAACCTCCTGTTTCTGAGGCAAAATGCCCCCAGCAGTACCCAAACTGTCCCTAATTGCTGCAGCATTTCCTCCCAGCCCTGCAGGGAGTGAACCCAGGGCAAGGACTGGGAATTCTTGACCAGCTTCCTGGGAGACTGCGAGCCCAGATTTCAGACCTGTGGAACTGCCAGTCCCGTGGAATTGCATTTGGAATATTACAGTTTTATCACAGCGTGATAAGATGAAATATTTATCATTTCCCTTTGGGAGTGTGTGCAGGGGAAATCCCTCTGAGGATTTCCTGGCCTTTCCTTCACCTTCAATACAGTGACTGCTTTTAACTGCTCAGGAATTCCAAACCTGCTTCCAAAGCACACCCAGAAAGATGATTTAAATCAAGTATTACAGTGCATATGGGCCATCTGAGAGAAGAAAGACAAATGATATTTGTGTTTTAGGCTGCTTTGGGCTGGAATTCCCTACCACACACACAGGAGCGGCTCTCCAGAGGAGGTGCTGGGCTCTGACCTTTCTGTTTTGGACTCGCTCTCAGCCCGACAGCGCTCGAGGTCGTGGTGAAGAGCCTGCAACTCTGCCTGCAGCCTTTGCTCCCGTTCCAGGCTGCCTTTATACACTTTAATCTCCTTCTCCATCGCCTTCACTTTGTCTTCCATCACCTTAAACTCGTGCAGGATCAGGTAGCTGACGCCGCAGTATTTGCACACTGTCTGGTCCCGGGGCATCTGCAAAGAGAGAAAATGCTTCAGATTGGCCGTAAGAAACAAATTCAACTAAAAAACCCCTCAGTGACACTGAGAAATGATAAAAAATCCAAACAATTTAAACCATTTACTGCTCTGGAACATTAAGATCAGATGATGTTATTGCTTTGACAAATAAAGACAAAAATCCACATTAGCAAAATGAGCTCTGGCTACAGCAGCACTTCCCTCCCTGGCAGCTTCCCGAGCGCATCAGCCCCGGCAGTTTGTTATGTGAAAACTCCCCCGAAATGCTCAAGCACTTCTGAGTTGGGTTTGATGCATTCATTGGAAATGAAATGCTGTGTTTTATAAAGTTATTTCATTAATGAATCTGGGATCGCCTGCGCCAGAAAAATGTTGTTTCCGTGGGTTGCTGACAGCTCGTATCCAAGGGAAGCAGGCGAGACGAGGGTGAGTGAATCAAGTGATGCAATCCACAGAAATCATTCCTGAATGAGGCTGGTGTGGTGTCCATGGCACCGGGGGGCTGTCACCCCTTGGCCAGGGATGGAGGACTCGGGATTGATCACAAAGCACAGAGCAGGTAACACAAATCCAACGTAAAGGCCATTTATGAAGCTGGGAAACAGACTTTTCCACATGATCCAGTTACTAATCTTGAAGCAGGAAACATGCAAGCACCTGCTCAAACAGTTTAAACCCAATTAAGAAACTTTGTTTTACAGAAGAAGAAGAAAAAAGACATTTTGAGACATTGGGATAAACAGAAAAAAATCCTACCCAGAGGAAAGAGCTTTCAAAAGTTATAAATTAAAGATTCATACAACAATCTTTAGCACTTTAAATATAGCTTGAAATAAATGGTGTTTCAGGATGCCCTGGACAAGCTTTATTTCCCCGTTTCTCAGCGTTGCTCCAGTTTAAAAACCCCCTGGTTACAGTTGCTCTGAAGGAGCCGAAAACGCAAGTTTATTTTTCCTGGCAGCTGCAAACTGTGCTTGGAAACCCGAAACTGTTATTGAGGACAAGCACCCCGAAGTTCCAAAGCACTGAGATGCCTGCAGTGGAAAAGGACAAAATGAGCTGTGCAGGGAGCACAGGGGGGTTCTTATCAGAGAGGACACGGTGCTCTCGAGCAGCACAGCCCCTGCTGCTGCTCACACCAACAGCTGAGAACTTGCGCTGACCTCTCTGACCAAAAACAGCACAGAATCGTCAGGGGCCTGAACCGAAAACGGTTTGTGCAAGGACCAAACCTTCCCAGCGTTCAAAGCCAGTTCTGTTACTGAATTTCAAAACACATGAGGTCATAGAACAGTAAATATTCTCTGTCCGAGCTCACTTGGGTCCTGCTCTCCTTCCCATCCATTCCTCAGGTGAAATGAAAACCTGGGAGGATTTCAGAGCAGGTGGGATTTTTACTGAATTCGCTACAAAGTCGAAAAATCACAGAATTGGGAAATTCAGTCTAAATCAGGACTGTGCTCTGCTCATTAATAATTACCCTGCAAGCACTGCAGGAAGTGTGCAGATTGAAGAGCTCCCAAATATCCATCTGAATCCAGGGAACATTCCCTGACACCAGGAGTGGATCTGGCACGCGCTGAGTGATGCCAACCACCGTTAATTTAATGTCCAATGTACCTGGAAAATTAACAGGGCCCAGCTGAAAGTGAGGAGAGCGAGGGAGGCACTGACCTGAGCTCCCACCCCAAATCCAAGGCTCCTCTCTCGCGGAATCACAGAATGATTTGGATTGGAAGGGACCTTAAAGCTCATCCAGTGCCACCCCTGCCATGGCAGGGACACCTCCCACTGTCCCAGAGTGTCCCAAGCCCCGTCCAGCCTGGCCTTGGGCACTGCCAGGGATCCAGGGCCTCCCCACCCTCCCAGCCGGGAATTCCTTCCCAATATCCCATCTATCCCTGCCCTCTGGCAGCCTTATAAATAAATGGTCTTTCCAGGAGAAAAGCTCCACTAGACCTTGTCTCTTGGACACCAAAGTTGATCAACCATCACCAAAAATCTGTAGGAAACAAACCCTCATCAGTTCTTATGTTTACAAATTACCTTTTCTGGAACAATGAGATTGCTAAGGAACCACTAAGGATGTGTATTAAAAACAAATCTACGGTTTCAGATTCCGTATATTGCTGTTTCCATTTGATAAAAACACTGTTGTCATCCTAAATTCAAAGCAGAAAAAAAATCTGGGGAAAAACAGTTTGGAAGGAATAGAAAAGGAAACTATCAGAGCTCCGAGGAGAAAGGGGACTTGCATGTCCTGAGCACTGAGGACAGGCAGTGAACAGAAAAAATCAATTAGGAATTAAGAAACCAGTTTTGCTGAGGACAAAGGGCTTGAACTGGGAAGATATTTATCCATGAGGCTTTGAGCTGCAGTTGTGATGCACAGACGCTGTAAAGCATCTGGGAGAGCAGTTTCCACTCTGCAGTTGGTTTTGGAAGAAATTATTATCCCCTGGTTACAAAGATTTCTTTAGCTACCAAGGCGAGGGGACAGCTGAGCCAAGAGGGATAATCACTCAAATTACATCTGTCTGACTCAGTTCCATCTGTAGAGCATAAGTTACAAGGGGAAAAAGAAAAAAATTGGTGCTCTGGACCATTTTTAGCCTTTTGAATGATGAGACAGGAATTTGCACCATTTGAACTTGACCAAATAACTCCAGGGTGTGTCAGCCCGTGCACCACTGCCCTTCTCCTCTGGAATGTCACATTCCACCCACAAACATCTCCCCGATGGAGAGCTGCATTCCTGTTCCAAAGGAACCAGCTCCTCTCTCGTTCAGCAGGGCTGGGGTGTTACAGCCCCCAGCACATGGATCACACAACCCGAAAATCGTTCAGGATGGAAAAGCCCTCCGGGGCCACCGAGTGCCACCACCCCCAGCATCCACGTCCCCAAGTGCCACATCCACAGGGATGGGGAAACCCAACTGCCCTGGGCAGCTGTGCCAGGGCTGGATAGCCCTTCCACGGAGAAACTCCCACAACACCCAGCGCTCCTTGGTCCTCAGCTCCTGCTCCCTTGGGGGATCTGTCAGGACTGAGATTGTTTCAGCAAGGACTGGACAAATGACAAAAAACTCTGTATTTGTCCAAGTTAAACTTGTAGCTGAATACATAAAAATCAAGGAAAAGAAAAAAGAATCCTTATGCTGCAGCTGGGTGGTCTTAAATTATTTCTGCATGCTGATTTTTCTACCTTATTACCCAATTTTACTTTCTTTTTTGTTTCACTCCTCTCCCACATTATTTTCATGTCTCTCATCCTGTCTGTCCCTCTTCTGACACACCAGTCAATCCCTATTGCACAAAAAGAAATCGTGACTCAAACCACACCATTGATTTTCAAGGAAGAAAGGGGAGTCCTTTGCTGTATACACAAAATGAGGAGCTATCAGACTGAAATTGATATTTGCCTCAGTCAAAGGAAGATATTTTTAGTCTCAGTAGAAACTTCACTTCTTTTAAAAGAAACAAAGTGTGTTATGAGCCAAGTTTGCACTCAGCACCTACCCCAGAGGAATACAGATGGTACTGCTGAGCCGTGCTGCTCACACCATTATTTGCTCCCTGCCCATAAAATCACAGTTGCAAAATAAAAATCCCCGCGATTGCTCCGAACACACAAACGGTGGGGAAACAAGGCTGCGAGTAAAACCAGAAGGTTGCTTCACCCCACACGAGCCCTGGGACAGTCACTGCGTGGCGGCAGGAAGCGGCACTGGGAGCGCAGGTGGCTGAGCTCCAGGCTGGACGGGCCTGGAGCCACCTGGGATGGTGGAAGGTGTCCCTGCCCATGGGACTTTCAAGTCCCTTCCCACCCAAAGCATTCCAGGATTTTCTCCCATTTCCAGAGCACCCCACAGGCACTCAGAACACTCCCCCAGCTGCAGCGGGACCCCCCCCAGCAGCACCCAAACCTTGCAAATTCTACTGCCGAGTGCTGGAAACCTCGGGGGGCCCTGGAGCAGCCTGGGGACATCATCTCCAGGAGGATTCAGAGGGAGGGTGCCAGCAGGATGCTGGAAAGGGCTCTGCCATTCCACCACGCTTACCTGGGGGCCCAGACTGAAATGACCTCATTTAAATCCCTGCTGGTAGCAGTGCTGCACGTCCCAAACACAGAGCTGTGCCGTTCCCTGCAGCCCAGCGAGCCCAGGGCTCCCAAACCCAGCCGGAACTGCGTGTTCCAGAACCTTTCACAACACAAGCCCAGGTTCAGAGACAGCGGGGAGAGGGAGAGCTGACGTGATGTGCTGGTGAAGAGCCCATCCTGTGCCCCATCCCCAGCACGCGGGGACAGGCAGGGAGTACCCGTTTGTGGGGAACACGATACTCTGGGGACACCACAGGACGTTCTGTCCTGACGGGGAACAGCCGCAAAGTTCCTGCCCAGCCTGAGCTCTGGGCTCCTGGGGTGAGAGAACTCTTAATCTCTAAGGGTATCTCGGCCCTATTAATCTTATGATTTATGATAACAAAGCTGATTTTTTTGCCAAACAAAATATGAAATGAAATATAACTTTGTTTGCCACTGTGAGGACTTTGGGTCATTCTGTTACTGTTCTGTTTCCTGTTTCAGGGAGATCTTCAGTGCAAAGCTGCATCTTCCCTTCTACCCCCCTCCACTTCCACAGAACTTTAATTAAAGTTCACAGGCACAAGAAAAGATTCCTCTACCACTGGTAACAAATAACTATCAAGGTGAAATATAAAAGCCTTGAGGAAAAATTAAACCAAAATAAAACATTACCCAAGCAACAAAACCAGAAGTCCCCAAAAATAAACATCCATGACATTGGAGTCAAGGAAACACTAACTCCCTTCTGTACCCTGCTGGGCTCTGTGACACCTCTCAGGCTGAGTTTGATTGCAGACACTCTTTGTAAATACATTAAAAACACATTTAAAATAGGCATTAAAAGCCAGTGATTTCGATCTTTACTAACAATTAGTTTCCAAGAAGTATGCAACTATAAACACAAAAGAATACTATAAACTTCAATAATGGACACGTGGATGTTTTATTTATCTGCT
Organism: Pomatostomus ruficeps; assembly: GCA_013400735.1. Lineage (NCBI taxonomy): Eukaryota > Metazoa > Chordata > Aves > Passeriformes > Timaliidae > Pomatostomus > Pomatostomus ruficeps. The sequence goes on along the minus strand of VYZT01000977.1, from coordinate 4,982 downwards.
GATTTTGGTTTTTTCATTTAGCACCCATCTTGCAATGAACCTGTTGTGAAAGGGGTGTGAGAGCAGCAGAAGGGATGAGAGAGAGAAGGAAGCAGGGACATGTAAAAGTTTTTACACAATTCTCTGAGGCAAAACTGATCAGGACATGAAGAGCTGAAGTCACATCTATCATAATTTCCTTAACAAAGTGCCAAGAAATCCCCTTCCCTCTAGACTAAAACTTGGTGTAAAATGAACAGTCTTGATAAGCAGCTTGTGAAGCTCCAAGGAGAGGAGCAATGAGAGCTCTGCCCTGTGAGGCAGCTCCTGGACCCCTTGTGAGCACCACAACCCAGGCTCCAGCACCCATCCCAAGGGAATATCCCTCGCTCCAGCTGCAGCCACCATGCCTGACGTGCTCCCTCCGACACTCGTGTTCCCTTGGCTGCAAATCCATCTTGGGAGCACGTGCTGCTCCGGCTGCCTGAGCAAAGCACAGCTGGCCCAAGTCCGGCTGTGTCAGGAGCGAGCTGAAAGAGAATTCCAAAAGAGAGGCTGTAAAATCCGACACAACGGGAAGGGAACGAGAACATGTGCACGGAAAGACGGGAGGTACAAGACAGGAAATTGTGAGAACGACTTGTAGCATCTTGTAACGATGCTGCAGCTACAGCATGAGTCGGCCGAGGAGGAGATGAGCAACAGCACAGGATGTGTAAAACCCCGATACTTTCTCATCCCAGAGCCTGCGCTGGCGTTGCCTTGGAGCTCGCACGTGTCACGGGGAGGATGGGACAGGAGCAGAACTCTGTCCATGTGCATATCTGCAAATTCTGCCTCTTCCACACCAGATTGTTTGTTAAACGTGTACCCAGCACGAGAGGGATGTCCAGAGATTGCCTGCCCCCTCCTCTACCCCAAGGGAAAAAGCTGTACCCACAGTCCCACTGGAGAATTCCAGAACTGCCTGGGTGAGCTGCTGCAGAGCTTCAGAGCATTCAACCAAAGCACCTCCAGAAAGGCGAGGAAAAGGTTCACTTGCACCTGGAAATGAACCAGCATCTCCCCCTACCTGTGAGCAGTCACTGTGCCCGCAGGTATTTTCCAGAATGAGCAAACCCAGCTCGGTTATCCTTTCTTAAAAACAAGACTTTTTTTAATTTATTTTTATTTTTTAAGCTCTTTACTATTTTTGCTCTTTTCTAAATTCCCATCGGTCCCGTCATTATTTTTAAAGCCTGCAGCTCAGAACGGAAACCTCAACAGCCCTGAGCGGAGGGACAACAAAGACCCAAGTTTCACACATGATTCCTATTACAATTATTGAGATATTAAAGCTATTAATATATCAACAGCCTCTTCCTGTGTAACATCCCTTTGTTAATATTATTCTGCTTACGGCCTAATTACAGACCTCACTGTTAGGTTTGACAAGTGACAAGGAGGTTATTATGGATTTTGTATCGATGCATTGGATTAATTCTAAATGCTTTATTTAAGAATGTGGAGTTTAATGCTGTTCCCAGAGTGCTCACACCCCTCCCCAGCTGGCACCAGCGTATTCCTTATTGTAATCCAAGATCGTGGCTCAATAATAACCAGCAGACAGTGACAGTGCTGCTGACAGAATTAGTGTCACTGCCCTGGCTGCTGCTCCCTCCTTGTGCCAGCATACGCCTAGCACATGGATCAGGGGCTGCCTCAGGAACTGATCCAAACACAAAACAGCCTCAAGTGCCACCAAACTGCAGCTTTAAGTCATTAAAGGAAATATTAAGCAGTAACCAGCTCCAGGAGAATTCCCTCACCCAGCAGCTTGGTACAAGTGTTTCTCTGAGAAGTTTACACGGATTTTTGCTCACCACCTTGCCCCGTTGGGACTAAAAAAAACTAACTGCTAAATAAACAAGCTTACTGGGATCCTTCCTGCTACCACGAGCTGCTCACGAGTCTGAAAGTGTCCCAGCTTCTTCCCTTCCTCTTTCTTAACGGTAAGTATTCCTTTTCCCTTTCTTTGACTATCTTACCCATCCTGGAATTCTCAGAAATTGTCTGAGCAGTTTCCTGGACTAACTCAGGGAGAATTTCTCCAGGCTGAGTACACAAAGCTTTTAAATGACTTGTCAATTATGAGCTGCAGAGAGAGGAATGAGGACAGCTGGGTGTTGTATTGCCTGACAGTGTTACAGAAAGTGACTCGTGTTCCTCTTGAGTGGAGCCTCCTCCTAAGCTGAGCCATATAAACAGCAGCGCTCTTACAGCGGCAATAATCCGTCTCCCAAACGAAAGAGCACACCAAGATACGAGGGAAGATGAAGGGGAATGTTCCGTTCCTGAGTGTGTGTTGATACTCCTCTGGAACATGTCATGCTCTGCAGTCCTTCCAAACTCCCGGCAGCGAAACATAACATGTCAGAACAGGGGGAATGCGAGACTCACCTGGGGTGACAGCACCGGCACAGAGCGGGGTGTGCTCCGGGTCACACCTGGGGTGACAGCACCGGCACAGAGCGGGGTGTGCTCTGGGTCACACCTGGGGTGACAGCACCGGCACAGAGCGGGGTGTGCTCCGGGACACACCCGCAGTGACAGCACCGGCACAGGCTCAGGTGTTCCTCTGCAGGGTTCCTGTAGAATTACTGTAATTACACTGCACAAAGAGGAAACCCAAC